>JAHZND010001338.1:0-25723 GCA_027744115.1 Acrocyrtus sp. NNG-2020
GGTTATCGGTGCACTAGTTTTAGTTGTTTCTGTTGGTGCCGTTGATATCGTGAGGAATGTAGTGGCGACCTCAGATAACCAAACAGTTATGATTGATAATATGAACGCTACCGGTGAGCTGATAAAACGGGCTGGGGAGTTTGCCAGTAGAGCGCTGTGGATGAGAAGAGGAAGTTTTGTTTTGCCAGCGGGAACTATCCTTTCGATTGCTCCGAAAGTTACAATTCCAGCGTTTAGGAGGAAGGCGTTCAAGGGCGGGCTCAACTCTGATTTTCAGGCTTCGTGGTATTTCTACAGTAAGTTGTAGTAAAAGGATGAGAAAATGTATTCCTTAGCTTTTTTTCAATGTTTAGAATGTAATTTAACGAATTTGACAATTTTTAGTTAACTGTGATAAACTGGGTATCACTCACGATATGCATCCATTCCCCTTCGATCGTCCACCTTTCTATCCCTTTGGGCCATTAATGAGACCAATCGAGTCGAAAGACTACCCAGGACAGGACGAGAAGGACAAAGACAAAATGAAGCCTCAGAAACACGCTGGCCCACCAAAAGGTCATGGTCATCCTATGGGGCATCCCATGGGACATCCTATGGGACATCCTATGGGCCATCCAGGAAAGTTTTCAGAAGGAATGGTGGACGAAAACGGTGTAGACTACGTATAAATCTGGAATGGGCGACGCTGTCTTTACTTTCTTCCCCATTCATAAAAGGACTGGTGGAGCGGATGGAGCTAAAAGTAAATCCCAGCCGGGAGCAAGAAGGAAGCCAAGGTCAATTATGTCCCTCCCACCTCCAGACAAGCTGCCTGGCGGAGAAAGAGCAGTTCTTCTTCCCAGAATTGAGGATATGCTGTCCAGTTTCGGATTCGAGGGAAAAGGATGCATGCTCAGGGCAATTTGCGAAATCCACGAATTTCCCATGCGAGAAGGATACGGTTTACTTGGAGAGATGATAGCGCTTTTCTTCAGGTAAAAAGTTGAGATTTTCTTCAAATTGCTTTGCTCTTTTATGTTTTGGTTTTCACTAAATTTAATGAAATTACTTTTCAGTGTTAGCCAATCTCCATATGCTGAAAGCCATATGCCTGAGTATCTCAAAGCGGAGGAAGCAGGACGTGGGGGAAACTGCGCTTCTTACAGGCAGCAATGCACAAAGTCAATATTTAAATGGGAAGTGGCGAAAGAAGAAGCATCAAGAAAGCACAAATGAAATTCCTTTCTCACCGTACAGATCTAAATTCGATGATGAGGAGCTCTAAGAGATAAAAAATGATTTAAGAATGATTTAATTTATGAATGATACTGTGTTAAAAAACAAAATAATTTTTTCCTTTAAGAGTTCAACTTGCGTAAATTATTCAATCTTTTAAAGATGTCCGTATTTAAATAAAAAAGGAGCTTATTTATTACTATCTAGAAATGACTCGTATCAAATCATTATAACAAGCATTATTTCCTGACTTAAGATTAGTAAGGCACTGCACTATTTGGCTATTAATTAAAATTTGCATAGATACTTCTGCCAATACATGGAAGGTCAGATCAGTTACGCTCGCTGCTCTATTTCATCACATTGATGTATAAGCTAATTGTAAGTAAGAAGACAGCTAGAAAGCAACAAACTCTCTTCAACAGCAACTTCCACTGTCTTTGGGGCGACCTAATAATTCTAAGGACTGATATCCCCACGAGAATACCTGCAATTGTACCTCCCGAGTGGCTAACAAGTGAGCTCATCTATAAACAAAGTAAACATTAATTTAATAAACAAATAAAAAGAACTTTGCTTTTAAACAGAGGAAACTTACAGTTACCTCAAATGCACCGAAATAGTCAACAATGCGACAAACCAAACTTTGCTGGCTTTTACAAGTAATGAGTACCCCCAGTTCACTCACTACGTTGAGCATGAAAACTGCCAGATGAGGATATTTGGCAAGTTGTGGATTCTAAAAACACAACCAAGTCATGTGTCGAGAGTCAGAAATTTATTTATTTAGTGGAGTGATCAGAAAATGGGTTACCAGTATTGCAGACGACACACATGCAGCTATCAGAGCATTTACACTTGCACTTGCTCCCGCTGCTTCATGGAATGTGATGAATGGCAAGGATGAAGCTGCCAGCTCCCCGAAAAGTGTCCCAGACAGGTAGATGAGTCCCACCGGTTTCCATCCATAAATGGCTTCCAAGTGCATGCCAAAGTATAGTTGAAATGCTGAGTTTTGGAACAGGTGCATCAAGCTTAATCCAATAAAAAAATAGATAATTTGAAAAGTCATTCCAGGTAGAATTACTAAGATGATGGTAGAGATAGCTGATTTTTGAAGGAATTGATTTTTACTCGTCGTGCACTAGGACCAAAGTGAAGTATCGCCAAACTTCATAGCGCCGATGGGAATAAAATACGAATGGTTTGTCTGAGATGAGCATACTGTCTCGGAGTATGTACATAGCTGACTGTAATTCATTTAGATTAAGTAACATAAAAAATTTCTTACAATTTTATTGTCATGTATCTCTTCTCCGTATTATAATAAACTCATAAGAAACTTCCTATCTTTTGCTAATCTTTTCCTAGTACCTTACCTGGATTGCGGTTAGAGTCAATATAAACACAGGAAAATTAACTTCGTAGCGTGAAGCGGAGTATGGAGCCCTTTTTCTTCTGGTAATCACCATTTTTGTCACTTGCAGTCACAATTATTGAAGAAATTATAAATTATTTGACAGTCTCTTTAAATATTAGAGTAGAACTTTTCTGGTAATAGCTCTGGTATTAGATATTTGTGTATATGCTTCAATTCTACAGAAGAAGTAGATTCCCGCGAACAGTAAAACAAAGATTTTTCACATCGTGTTACGACTGGTATTTTTCTTTAGGTAAACCAGGACCAAACTCACAGTCGCAGCGCAACCTCTAGTGCAAATCAGTGCAAAAATACCGAACCGTCAACATCGTCCAGAAATACAAGTAAGAGTTGTGACGTTTTTAAGATGTGGGATGCAAAATACGCTAGGGATAGTTGAACTTGGAGTATTCAAGTTAAGACGGGTGCTGTATTCGCTACGCCAGTAATACACATATCTAGATCGAAATTCTTATATATACAAGTATGGATTATAACATATATTTTGAAGATTAACTCATGTCATTATATTTTTATTTCTCATTTAGTCTAAACCTCGTTATTACTCATTCATAAAATAGAGTGTTATGCAAACTGCGTTTTAAAAGTAACTGTACTTTCATTCTCTTTCTGTCTGCTCAAGCTTACGTACGTGCGCTCTGCTTGTTCTCTATCCATTACCTTACTTATCTGGATTTCATAGCTATTGTATAGCTATGTCTGTGGTTCGATCTCCTGTTAAATCTGATAAAATGGCTACACTGATTGACCTTGAAAGCAATATGGAGACTTCCTCCTTTGAAAGTGACAGAGTCAACGGAATTGACAACTCTAGTGCCACAAATAGCTTACTCATGGAAGTTCTAAATGAATTGAAAGTTATAAAATCTAAAACTAGCAAAATCGACGGGATGGACGAGAACATTAACAAGCTGGTGCAAAGTAATAAAAAACGTCTTGATGAAGTTGAGAAAGAAAATCATGAACTGCGCTCAAAGTTAGAAATTCTTGAAAAAGAAAACGAACTTCTATATCGCCAAGTGAACTTTCAAAATTTGATATTGGTTGGACTTAGTGAGCCCGTTCCTGAGAAGCCGCATCAAACGTTAAAAACAGTTCGTGAATTTCTATCCAAACTCGCCAAAAGACAAGTTCAAGTTGATACTGCTTATCGGTTTGGTGATAAACTAAATATGTCTGGTCGACTAATACGAATTCGTTTCTGTACTCACAGTGATCGTAACTTTGCATTTAGTTTGAAAGAAAATCTTCCTGACGCTGTTTATCTGAATGAGGACCTGCCTAAGTCATTGCGACATAGTAATAAATTACTACGTGATAAGAAGAGGAGTCTATCTAATAATGGCGTTACTGCTGACATCGACTGGAAAAACAAAACCGTTCACACTAGTGATGGCTGCTCTCACATCTTAAAAAACGGACTATTTGTCATGAAAAGATCCCATGACTCCCATACCGATGATGTACCACCAAATACCTCTCAAAAGCCTCCTTTTAAGAAAAGTAAGAAATCCAACTCTACTGTGCAAAATGATCAATCTGATGGACGGATTCTACGTAGCAATTCAAAAAACGGGTCGGACATACTACAACAGCAAAGGTTCACCTAAAAATCGCCCATGTCAACGTACAATCGGTTCGAAACAAAATTCATCAATTCCGAACTGTCATTTATAATTATGATTATGATGTAATAGGCATTACTGAAACGTTTCTTAAAAATACTCATAAATTCCTAGGAATTAACGGCTATAAAACTATTCGTAAAGATATAACATGTAAAAAGCAACGAGGTATTGCTCTGTTTGTAAAAAATGGTCTTTGTACTTCTGATTTCGTCTTTAAGTCCAATATAAGCAATAATATTGAAATACTTGCTTCTAAAATACAATGCGGAAAAATGAAAAGCATGATTGTGTGCTGTGTCTATAGGCATCCTATGTATGACTCTGTTACACTTAATCTTGATAAGAAATCTTTTGTATCTATTTTTACTGAACTTCATGAAACTAATCTTGAATTTGTTGTGTTTGGAGATTTTAATTTACGTGATAAGTACCTTGACCCGCTTGTGTCGTTCTGCTCTACATTGAATGTATCTCAGGTTGTTGCCACTCCAACAAGAAAGAACAAAGTACTTGACTTGATTTTTGTAAAAAATGTTAATAAAGTAAAAAGTACCTCTGTCTATGATGTACTTACTGAGTGTGTGTATAATATTGGTGCCCCTAAGAAACAAAAAACTTGTATTTATGTTCGATCTTTCAATGTTGAAAACGAGGAAAAGCTTGTAGGAAGCCTAAATGAAACCTTTAACGGTTTTTGTGGTGATAGTGAGTCTCTTGTTACCACCTTTGTTGATATTGTGAATCTTGTCATTCCTCTTAGGAAAATCTGTTTTAGCCAAACAACTTACAAAAAGTCTATCTCTGCCTGCACTAAGCGTTTGTTAAAAGAAAAAAATAAGTTGTATAAATACCTTAAACGTAAGCCATGTAAACTGGGCTATGAAAAGCTGAAAACTCTTGGTAAACAAATTAAATATTCCATTCTCGACGAGACAAAAAGTGCTCTTAACAAAATGAACGCGGATAACATTTGGAAGAAGCTGAAAAGAAAATTCAATTTTAAGCAGAAATCTAGTTTTTCAACTAATGTTAGTGTAGATTCCTTAAATGATCATTATGTGTCAATTTCTACATCTTCTAACAAGCCTTTTCAACATGTCACAAAACCCACGGAAATTAATCGAAAAAATTTTCAATTCTCTCTGCGTAAAATAAGTACAAGTGATGTTGTTACTGCCTGTAATAATTTAAAAAATCCTTTGTCCACGTCTAGCGATCCACTAGGGATATGTAATCGCTTTATGCGAGCAGCAGCAAAGTCCACAAACTTTGTTCTTGCTCTAACAGATATGTATAATCATTTCATCGACTCAGGGTGTATACCTGATGTGTTTAAGCGTTCACGTGTTGTGCCTGTACCAAAAACTGCTAACCCAATTACTCCATCTGACACACGCCCAATTTCAATCCAACCTCTGTTTACTAAATTGTTTGATAAATGTCTGTGTAAGCAACTTGTGAACTATATTGAATCCAAAGGCTTGCTGTCTAAATACCAATTTGATTTCAGGAAAAATCTTACTACTACTCATGCTCTGCTATCACTAACTGACTATTTCTATGAAAATATCGACCAAGGGAAAATCTGTCTTACCGTGTCACTAGACTTAAGCAAAGCATTCGACTGTGTGGAACAAAATGTCTTAATTGAAAAGCTCAAATGGTACGGCATAGACTGTCCTGTTTTGAATTCGCTGATTACATGCAGATCACAATATGTGCAATGTGGCAATAAGAAATCTAGCGTTAAATATACGTCACGTGGTGTAGGTCAAGGCCTAAGTCTAAGCGCAATCCTGTTCTCAATTTATATTAATGATCTCCCCATTATTGTTGAATCGTGCAAAATTAATATGTTCGCTGACGATACGACACTTTCCCATTCATGTTCATTGCCTGATTTAGTTAGCACTATTGCTGATATTGAGAAAGATTTGTCTCGTGTTAGTGAGTGGCTCGACTGGAATGGAATGTGTCTCAATGTGAGCAAGACTAAATTGCTTATTCTTGGCAAGCAAAAAATGCTGAAATTGTGTGACAAGACACTGTGTGATTTAAGGATTGGAAATACTGTGATTGATCGTGTAAATTGCGTAAAACTGCTTGGAGTGTTTTTTGACGAAGAGTTGAAGTTTGATGAACACTGTAAACGAACAGCCAAAAAGTGTTACGGTAATTTGTCAATGCTCTATCCTCTAAAAAATGTTTTATCTAATGATAACAAGAAAGCACTTGTAAGTGCATTGGTTCTATCTATTATTAATTATGCTTGTCCTATATGGGGGAATGGTATAAAAAAAGAAAATGTTATTTTAATCGATAAGGTTCTAAAGAGTGCAGCAAAATTCGTTGTTGGGAAGAGAAAGTTTGATCATATTAGTAGTGAAATTTGTAATGAACTTGAATGGCTTTACTTTCCATACCGATTTGATTACTCAGTGCTAGTTGAATTATACAAACTTGGGTTTTATGACATGAAAACTAACTATTTTAAAGATTATCTTGACTTTTCCTATGTTGAATCTAAAACGACTAGATCCCAAACTTATAAACTACCAAGTGTTGCCTGTAATGGTAAAACGGGAGAGAGAAGTTTCCGCTACTATTCAATATACCTTTGGCACCAATTACCTGATTTTATTACAAAAGACTGTATTGTTTCTCAAAATACTAATACTAAATGTACTATCTCAATCTTCAAACTAATGACTACTTATATGAATTACCTGATGATGATTCCTAACATGTATACAAATAATATGTAGATATTCAAACAAATGTCTTATGGTGTAACTTGCCTCTTCAGAGGGAACCAAGTGACAATAAACGAATAATAATAGTATAGCAGCTCCTCCAAGAAGCACTCTACTAACAAAGTGAACCGATCTAGCACCTAGCCTAACATGAAAACAAGGAGATGACTAATGTGCCTACTCTTATTCTCACATAATAAAACATTTTACTGGCAATGACGTGTAATGCATCCGTTGCAACTTGCATTTCAAGCACAAACTTCATAATATGGAACTATATCAGAAATTTTATTGTTGATTTTGCACCATATCTAACAAGAAATTCTTTTCATGGCATGACTCTGACTTTCCTATACTAAAACTTAAGTTAAGTTAAACTTTTCTAGTAAGATCATTAAGATCAAAGCTACAATATTGGACTACAATAAAATGTAAACAGATCTCATTTGGTCAGCATTAAATTCTGCTGCTAGCACTATTATACTCTTATTCTATTTTACGGCTTGTCACTCTTGAGTGCACAATTTCTTTTTTAAAAATTGGTCATGAGCATGATCCAGTTGCATTTTATGTGGAGAGTAATGTCCCCCGGCGAATTTGTCTTGCTGAAGTATCATGAATGTTCATTAATGCTCATAATGTCTGACAAACTTCCTCAAAGAGTTTTGGGTTTACCTACGAAGCGACAAAAAGATATAAAAATGTAAACTGAGATATGGATTGCAAGAATTTCATAATCCTTTCAAGAATTTTGTTTACGCTTACTTCTTCCATCACCTTCCACGCCACAGTTTTCACAATTGCACCGGAGTTCTCCTCGCAAAATCCTAAGGCAGACTTTTTCAGCAGCTCGCAGTCAAAAGTGTCCGCTATGAGGAGGAGAGCAGCCACATTCCTTGGTGTGATGGAGTCGATGAGAGCTTTCTCGCAAATGCTCTATGGAAAATAACCAAAAGTATAAAATTACGTTTTATCTCATGTTATAAGAAACGATGAGTTTTAAAATGTATCTGGGAAGTAAGGTACTTTTAAGCCAGGCATTTCCAACTGTACTGCAAATTTTAGTAAGGTTTGAGGTGAGTCCAATGGATCCACGCGGTCGGTGTAAATATATTGCAGTAAGGAGGTAAGGAGAGGTACAGTCATGTCCAGCTTAATTTGATTATGATCATCAATCAAAGATTCCAGGACGGGAGAGCGACACATCAAAATTGTCCTATGCGCTGGAATCAGACTTCCATCAGAGCTGCGAAGCGTTACGTCGCAGTTCTCCCCAGACCTGAGTTTCGTCCAGAGATCAAGGGCTAGCGAGTTTTGCTCAATTTGCTCTCTGATCTGCTCGAAATAAAACACAAAAATATTTTTTACAATGGTGTTAAATTAAATTTCAATACTTATAAAATATGTCTGCACTGTAACTGTAACTCACCAGCATTATTTTGCAAAACATTTCTATGCTCTTTCCAGTAAGATGCCTATCTAAAATGATAATATCTCTGGCCCCAATGCTTTGCAGAGACTGAGTCGAGCTCCCCCGTAATTTTCACAGAGTGCACACCAACCGGGCAAATTTCATATTGCTTTACGGCAGGATTCCAAATCCCAAATTGATATCGAACCTAAAAGTGCATTTTAATTAGCAAGAGTAGTAGGTACATTACATGGTGACCTTTTTCACCTCAAAACTAAAACCACATCTATTTTACCTGCAGCTCTTCTGCATAATCTATCACTACCGGATTATGCCCTCCCACAGCTGCCGACACCAGATTCAAGCATATCACCACAGGATTTGTTAAACGCAGCCCCTTCTCATCAGTCCAGTACCTAAGGGCCAGGGACCACTTTGTTTCCAGTCCGTTTACTTTTATCTGCAAAAAAATTGTTAAACTAAATTGAAAAGATTCATTTCTTTAATTTACACATTTTACTGCCGCTTTACTTACATCAAAATACCGGACTATCTACACTCATATCCCCATCAACACCTTTCAAGTAATCCTCAATATTCCAGTTGTACTTAAATCCAGTATCGCTAAGATTTCGAGTAAGAACTTCTATTCCATCTTTGCAGGGTACTATATTACTGCTACTCCCCGTACTGCTGATACTCTCGCTCGTACTCATTTTTGAAGTTAAGTGAATGTCAGGCATTTGAACTGCGATTTACTTTATTTTAGCTTTCCAGGAATATACAAAAAATATAAATTGGCTATATTTATTTTACGAATATTGCTGCAGAAGCATGCTTTGTTGCAGAAACCCTTTTGCCTCTTCCAAAGCACATATGAAAGCAAAATGAAATCTAGCCTCGAGTAAGGAAATCTTCTCATTTGTCATTTGTAGCATTCTGTCCGTTGGCTTCACCTCTCGACTCTCGTTATTTGCATGCACTGATCATCATCCCAACATCATATCTTTTGTGTATTAAATAACAATGCGAAATTCAACGATAAGCCTGTCACTATATCTTGCTGAAGTGGGAGTATCAAAGTATGTCATCCTCCTCCGGTAAAATTCCAGTACTCTACAGCTTCTCTGACGCGTAATTTTTTTTGACAGCCTGGTGATATCTCAGACAGGTAGAAGGGGAATGCAGAAAGCCAACAAAGTATACATCATTATTATTTGTGCGCTCCTCTTCATAAAATGCTGTGCTGGTATTCCTGTTTACATTTTATAATCAAATCAAATCACTAACTAAAAATGTGTATTTTCGGCAGTGCCTCTGATAAGCATAATAAAATCCTGCCACCCTTGAAATCAGAAAGTGGCAAAAGATTAAGAACAGTTTCGGTGATTGGACTGTCATGGGTCAGGGTTTTTTTATACGTAGCAATTTTTAAATCCAGTATGCACTGCACATCAAATCCTTTGTTGAAAATGTTTTATGCCTTTTGCTCTGAGTCACGTAGAAATACCGGGCGTTATGTCAAGCAACTTTTTAATCTGTTCCAGGCATGAGTCTGCTAATCAATACCTGCCTTGGATTTAATTAATGGAGAAAGAATTTTGGTGCATGAGCACATATTTCAGGAGATTATGGGGCAAGGATGCGAGATGTGAATTTGGAATGACACAGCTTTCGGATTCGACTCGCTGTTTCATCAAGACTTTTTTGGTAGTTTTAATCGGATATCGTACTGTAAAAAATGTCCCCATGTGCTACTCGAGTGACCCATAAGTAAGTAAGGTTTCGGATGGTTGAATGGTTTCAATCAACTAGTGGCTTTTTGTGTGCATGCATCACGGGATAGTATCATGGCTCCTAGTGCAAACTAAATGCGAATCCTTTGTAAACAGATTTTTGTAATGGATATATCTTATAGGTCTAGCATGGAATGAGCAGGAAACTCGAAACTGTAATTTTTATTCACAATTTGGTAAACAGATTACATAAAAAAATTAGGCAATTATTTGTCATTATTTTTATGATTTAGGAACAGCAAACAACACGCTCGTTCATGACCAGAGTGAAGCAAACCACTTGTGAGTGGACTAGTGGAGGAGAGACACATAAAATGACATACGGTACTTTCTACACAGAGTAAAGGTCAGATAATATGCTAAAAATCGCTGTGTGTTTTACGATAAATGAATGGACTCATTGGAAAAGCACGTCCCAAATAGATTATGAAGCGCTCTCGATCAGCTCACCGCTCTCACTAGGTAGTCAGCATTTTCCCATTGCTATTTATCCAAATTGCTACGTACGCTCCTGGCTTCTTTAACCTTTAAAATAATTTCCTACACTATTAAAAGCGCAATTATTTCATGTTGTAATAATGGCATTTACTCCGTAGTCCGGAAAGCTAAGTATGGCCATGGAATTAGGAGCCATACTCTCCAAGTTCAACATCCTTCTTAACTGCTGTCTTACCTTAGTCGGAGATATTCTCCATTTTTAAATGTGCAAAAAAAAGTTGGCAAAAGGAAACAAAGTAATGTGCCTCAGGGCTAAATTCATATAACACTAAATGAACTTTTTTAAGCTGAAACGCTGCTTTTAGTTTCATTTATGAAAATTACCTGCACACCCACGCAAGCTCAACAATACAATGCAGCTCTAGAAAGATGCAATTTCTTCTGCTATCTTTTACACGTCAAAAATTTCTTTTTACAAGAATACGCTATTCTCATCTCAAGCGATCTCATAATATCGTAGTTTGGTGGAGATGATTCATGTTGTACAAACTTTTACCAATTACTTGCAACAAAACTGGAAACGAGCTTACGGCACGTGCCCCAAATAAAGTTCATTTTCTCCCAAAACATTTACACAATGCAAAATGAATACCTGCGACCATTACAAAAATCAAACTTCGGCTTGGATAGGTAAATTATGCTTCCGCATATCATTTTACTTTTTAACTGATCCCTTCATTTTCACCAAAGAATCCTTATCCTCATGTATTTTTTGGCTCAGGTCAAAGTTCTACGAATTCCCAGTTATGTCTATTTCTCATTTTCTGAAAATTAAAGCCATGCTGATTAAATTTCGCTCTGGCTTTAATATCTCTAATGGAATTAATTTCCTCTGAAATCATATTTCCTGCAAATGTTCCAAAGCCAAAGACCCTTTTTGACTTCCCATTGTTCCATTTCCACCATGAAATTAGTAAGGCGGAAGGACATGGCTGGAATTAGAGTTGACACAAAGGATTAAACAGTCCCAGTAATTTTTATTTCCGCCTCAATTGATTTAGCAAAGTAATTTCCCGAGAATTGCAACAATCTCATTTTAACTTGCCGATTTCCTAATTTCGTGTAATAAAAAAAGCACCCAGCAAAACACAAAACTAAATGATGCGTGAATTTTGCTCCCCCACATTCATTTTTTATCAGTTTAGCGACTCCGAACACGATACGATGAGTAAATTGATTTACTACTTATGGCTGGCACGCACACGGGAATAGTTCTGGGAAAAGAGAGTGCGCCTGGACTCCTCTGGTTGGACGTAATACATATGATATGTCATGTTTTCGCCGTTTACTCCCAGTGGAGTGTCTGCATCTGCTGCCGCGCTGTCCGTAATGAAATAGCGATAAAACAAAAGCCTCCACCTTTTTTCTGAAAATTCAGAACCTGGAAAAACTCTACCTAAAATTCCTCACTCGGTGGCTCCACTTACTTCCACTCCCACGAAAATACATTTTTAAAATACCGCTTTTTTGCTAATGAGTGGGCGGCTCTTCGTTACTACAAGACATTAACCTGCATATCTCTGCCTATGGAATAGCTACCCCAAATTACTCACTAATTTCCACCACTAAATGATGCAACTTTGTAACATTTAAATCTTTTGTTATCAAATCATCCTACTTGGTGGGCATGCCGCGTTCTCCGAAAATTCTCCCGTATCAATTTTGCTCCTTCTTGGTAGAAGCACTCTTGTTTCGGATATATTTCCGGATCAAATAATTGCACTTTTTTAACATACACTCTTGGAAAGTTGCCAAACCCCACTCTTATACTCCGAATCTTCCCCTACAACGAAAAAAATTACATACGCATGGACGCATGCATAAAAACCACACGGGAGAGAGGAAGAGCATCAGCATCAACATCAACTTGCCATACATACATGAATGGTGCAGTTTCATCCGAAAAACCGGCGCGTCCCCGAAAGTTACACTTCACTCATTCATGTGTACAGCTCTTCTAATTTAATTAATAAGCATAGCAGAATGACAGCCATCGTTCCACATTTCAGCTAATCCAATTTTTCTTCCTTCTTTTGAAAACTGCCTATGCGGATCCATGAAAGGGGAAGGCTTAAAATTGTGTTTTAATTTATTCCACGACTTTCTCCCTCAATTTTACCTGGCTGGAAATATGAATATGAATTAGGAACAAAGAATAATGCAGAATGACATGAATTACGAGAGCCATCCATTCCACGTGTAAACCCTTACAACTGATCTTTCCACACAACATCATAAATTTTTTCCAGGAAGCGTTCTCCGCTCTCCGCTTTCCCTTCCCTCTCGCTATTTTTTTCACTATGTTTGCAAAATCAGAATGCGTGACGGTTATTATTATAGCTATTTTCTGAGTAATTTTTATGGACTTGTGATATTCGCATGGGAAATGTTACCTTTATGGGGTGAAGTGAAATCGACAAGGTGTTAATGTTATGCTAATGACTCCTGGTTTTCCCTCTCTTTTGATCGATTATTCCTCTCAGAGAAACGTCAGAGGTTAAACTCACAAAGGAAATTGTGATAACTTCAAGTAAATATTTTAATCTTTTATAGCGAGAATGCCTATCTCCTCCAGTGGAATATTAATATTAAGGAAATCTTAATGGGTTGTGTCTTGTTGGCCGTAAAGCAATTTCCAAATGTAGTGCTAAGACATCAAAGCCCACGCAAAGGAATGTGACAGGACGTGTGTATATGACGTGTGCTACATATGACATGTATAAGAATCCTTTGGCACCCTGTGGGAATGAACTGGAGAAGAATTGAATGGAAAAGGTAACTGGCCATCTCCTCAGGTTATCCAGAGGGAAGGAGTTTAAGAACTTAAGCATTCATCGTTTTCATACATCAAATGGAGTGGTGGAGTGTTATAGGAGGAGCGGTTGCAGGAACTGTCTTGGATAAATGAGGTGAAAAGGATTTTCTTTTACAATTTCTTGTAAAACTGTGAAAAATGGGGAAGCGGGGAGAGTGGTAATCCGAGTACGCTAAAAACAACGGGTTTTTGTGTGGGCTAAAATTAGGAGCCGAGGGAGAATCATCGGCCACAGCAGGAAGCCTTAAAGCCCATAAAGAGAAAAAAGGGCTGGGAGGAAAATGGCTAAATGGCTAAAGTACATTTTCCCACTAATTCAAATAAATCTGTAAAATCTTTAGTCCGCGTTTCACCGTTTCTATTTAAAAGTATATCTTAGGTAGTGGCGACGACGCCAGGAATAAAGCTGGAAATGTGGGTAGATATGGAATGGAATAAAAAATGGAAACAAAAGCATACAAGTTGTAAGTCATCGTTTTGTTTACAGTAACATGCCCCCACGAGCTTCTTCCACTCTCTCATGATGATGCAAAGTGGAGTGCTGGAAATGTTGTGGTTGTGCTCTGTGCCGTAAACTAGAACATGAGACTTTCCTCGGGATTTGTATTATAAGTTTATAGATGAATAGCAAAAAGGATTCCCCATCTCGAGCAAGTCGAGATTTTTTCCCCTTTTGTCTCCTCCGCTTCTGGCTCCACTACAGGGGAATGGGAGTAGGGAAGAAGGCTTGCATTGTATGCCTCTCTTCGCTTTCTCCATCAGCATAACCCAATTATCAACCGTTTATGTATGTCTGCGGAAGGGAGAAAAGCAAGGAGAAAGGATAACAATGCTTTGTTGTTGGGTTACTCATGAAAATCCATTTACGTGTTCTGCTCTTTACTTTATGACTTTCCTCTTTTTCCAAGTAGCAATAATGACTGGATAGGGCGGAGTGATATTGCATGGAAGTTTTCGACGATTTAGGTGGGACTTTGTTTTCTGAGTTGGGGAGTACAAGGAGCTCTGGCTTTTTAGCAACCACCTGCTCGATTCACCCCGGGCTTTGCCATCTATAAAGAACCACTTCGGGTCAGAGCTGATTTGAGAAATGCGGCAGGGCAGTGACAGTGAACAAGTGAGCTGATCAAGTCAAAGTGGGATTTAATTAAAGTGTGTGAAACTATCTGTTTATGAAAGAGAAAAAAATATATATATTGTGAGTAGGATAAATATTGACAGTTAGGCCATTACCTGAATATTTTTTTGTGATAAAAAAAAGAGGCGGAAGAAAGTAGAAGAGGAAAATATAATAATAATGCACTCCATGTTGCGTTGCGTGTGGGCAGTCATGATGACGCTGACTGTAGTGTTTGGCTTGTTCCCCCAGGCTGTCTTGTGCCACTTGGGATCTGCGTTGAGAACCGGAGCTGGTAACTAGCACTAATTTAGAATAATTAATTTGCAGTAGTTTGAGTTGAGGCTGCAGTTCATTTTATGAATCGGACGAGGGACTATATAGTAGACATATTACAAAAATAAATTTAATTAATAGGCCACGATTAATATGGAATAGGATGCGTTCTGCTATATGAAAATTGAGAGCTGTCACTAGAGATTAGTTAAAGCTACATAATACTGTGTTATTGGATATGTTTTAGAGGAACATAGAAAATTTCTGCATGCATTTTGAATTTTTAGGCACGTTGACAAAATTCGCACTCGGCGATAATATAGTCTTCTGCACCTTTACTAATTTGGGTAAGTTTTGGTGTGAGCGGTGTTTTTTCAGTGGATGCGGTCGGCCACTTTTATATAGTTTTATGCATACGAATTTTTATAACTAAAATAATCGCTTTCTCTTAGCTATACTAACATAGTTAAAATAGTAACACATAATAACGCAGGTTAAAAATGCACACTATGCAATGCAGTATTTAGTCTTTCCATATTCGATTTGTTTGTATTTTTCTTCAATTTTTCCCGCATGATTTAGCTTAGCATTTTTCCAATTTAGTATCCGTCTTTAAAATATATTTCAAATGAATGAGCAAGTCGTAATGTACTAATGACTAGATGGAAAGCATCCAATGATGAATCACGTCCGAGTTTCTCGGGAGCCGCAACGCAGGAATGGACAAAGATGAGCTGGATACCGGAGATTCTGTATTTCAGACTAGCAGGATAAAAAATCCGTCATTGCAGCACAGAATTCTTCACTTTCATAGTACTGGACAAACAAGCAGCGGCCCAAACTTTATGTTTCCATCAAAGAATATTGTGAGTGAATATCCGGCAGGGAAATTGCTTCCAGTCTATCCAGTTGCCAGCCTTTATGGCAAAGTTGGATCTAGATACATGGTCAAGAGCACCTCAAAAGGCACTTCTGACACCAGCGAAGATCAAGACTCTTCTGGAAATGACAGCTGGGAGAATTATGGAAACGGGTGGAAACCTTATTTGCTTCCTGAACCAGAAAATCCAACTTTTACCCCTTACATCGGAGCAAGTTAGCTACAAAATTAGCAAAACAAAAAAAAACAACCGAAATCTTTTATTTAGTTTGTATAATATAAATAAATAATTATTTTATCGTCGTTAAATTTTCGAAATTATCTTTTACTCCGTAATAACTTTATATTTCTGCATCTTAATAAATAATAACCTAAAATTTGCTTTTTTCATTTAAGGAGCGTTGGGAAACATTCCAAAGTTTTTTGAACACCTTCGTGAAAATCTGGAGGCTATTCGTGCAAATCAACAGGGTACAGCTCCCGTGAGCAGCGTACCGCAGAAAAATGAAGTGGACGTTGACAAATCTTTGGAGATGAATGACATGGAGAAAATAGCAACACCCACGCGAAGAGGCTTCTCCTCAAATCCAGAGCCAGCCACAGCAGAAAGTCTCCAGGGATTTGATGTGGGGGACGGGAACGATTTAACAAATCGAGACTCCAGATCATCCAGTAGTTCTTTCATTCTTGGTATATTAATAAAAGCAAAAATAACTTGAAAATTCACTAAATCTAATGTTTGAGGTTGTTTTTATATTATATTGCAAATGCTGCTGTAAAGCCAATAGATTTAACCGACAGCCGATTATGGGAAATGGGTACACCTCTCCTGAAGAGAGGACAAGGGAGCTGATGTACTTTTTGGGTCATGGAAGACCGGACTATTCAAAAGCCAACAATTACAACCCTTCTTGGCTCTTCACTAATTTGGGACTGGGAAAGCGAAGCGATCCGAGAATTAGTTTGTACTAGAAATTGTAAAATAAAAAATAAAAATGATTGACTGCGCGGGCATTTTCCTTACCGAAATTCTCAACTGCACATAATCCGCACATAAACTGTAGAATCTGACAAAATGCATTTTGGTGTAGTAAAATTTGTGATGTTACCAACATTATAATTATGGTACTAATGTAAAAATCTTACTAAAACCGTATGTACAATATCATGTAATCCCATAGTCTTGTAAGTTAAAGGTGAGATACCTAGTCACGAATAATGCTGTAAAGTAAGTTTATTTTACATTATGATGTTATTTGAGAAAGGATGAAGAATATAGTCTTTCTTTACTTAGAGTGAAAAAACAAGGTTTTAGTAGCATTTTAAAAAAATTTAATAATATTTTTGCCAATTTCAGTAAAGTCATAACATTTGGCTGTTGCTTTCTAGTGTCATTCTAGCACCACATGAGACTATACAAAGTTAGGTTTAAAACTAAGAACGAGGGTAATGAAGATGTATGTACTGAAGTTCAAAATTAGTTCATAAAAAGTACTTAATTTCACATTTAATTTAATAGTAATTAATAAATAAATAATAACTGTATTGAAAAAGCCAATTATCATTCAAATGTCCACGATATGATGGTATAAATCAACTTTGATCAAAGTTGGCCAAATCTACCTAATAATTACCTACATTAATATTGTACAGTTTGGTGAAGTTATATTGATGTTAGTATAAAAGAAAGTTGAATGTATGAATATTTGTACATTTCAATTACCTGAAATCCATGCACTCAAGTGTGACATCCCTAAGTAGGATTAGGTATAAAAATGTTTACGTGAATATATCTATGTAAGTATTTACATTGTGTAAGCACCTTATTGTCTTTATACTGACATAACGATAGCACTTGTGAAGTTGAAATGGATTGAATGCAAAATGTAAAAGAAGAGCAAAGTCATGCAAGCATGTAGATTATGCCCTGTCACGGAGAATTAATTAATGGGTCTAAGGAGGACAATATATAATGGAATTTGGTGCTAAAAGATCTCTTCTCCTTTCCGTACCCATAAAAGAAGAGCAAAGCCATGCAAGCATGTAGATTATGCCCTGTCACGGAGAATTAATTAATGGGTCTAAGGAGGACAATATATAATGGAATTTGGTGCTAAAAGATCTCTTCTCCTTTCCGTACCCCACTGTTTTTGTGAATTCATTGTTTCCTGAAACTGTGTAATGTGAGTTGTCAGCTCTTACCCGGAACTACAAAAATAACAATCTAGCCGATTTCCCATTTCGCATATCTAATTTACTTTAAAAAAGGAAGTATTGTTAAGAAAAGTGCACTCTTTAATCTCAATTCCAGAAAAGAGGTCGAGTAAAATATATCACCTTTCTGACATAAAGTCGAATTTCCTTTATTAGTGGAATATCACGAAGAAAAGCGTGCTGAGTGCTATTTGAGTTTCTGCGAATCCTTCTATGTAAGTATTCGTTCGTGATAGCATCAATTTAGAAATGGATTATGGATTGAAAGTGACCGCTGTAGTGACCCCACCGAATGCATTACGTCTAGGATAAATTGAATTACAATTTAATAGCACATAATTCCACTGGGTCATGTTTGCACTGGGCATACACCTACTTTTCCTTGCCTACTTTATTATGTATTTTTGGACGGAGACAATGTGGTTTTGTGGCTTTCCAATTACAAAGTTAACGTATAAAGATTTCTACGAAAAGTCCATTTCAGTAATAATGACTGTTCCACTAAATAATGAGAATGGAGTATAACTGAGTGTGTTTTAATTAGAGGGAACTTCCAAAAGGAGGTAATCAAGCGGGGGTTCATTGCATGTCCAGCAATTAATACTAGGTTATAGTCTCACTAGCGGAAATTGAGTTCTTTTACGGAGTGTGAAAAATTAGTAAAAAAAATTGTGTTAAAAAATAACTGTGTATCATTCATAACCTATTTATTAAACATGTGCGATTTAATTTGCATACCTTCTTCCACACCCTATAAACAGAGTGCACCAGTGCAGTGCAAATAATTTACCTCTCAGTAATTAGGTACGTTACATTTACCTAAATAAATGAAATAGATAACCAAAAGTGCATAAGGTGAACAATCGCAAAAACGAATTGAAGCAGCAACAATGTATCGTCTTTTAAAAAATCGTGATTTTGGCAAACCACTTGCAGATAGCTCCTTAGGTAAGCACTCCTAAATTTCTTCATATGTATCCTACAACTCGATTTTTATGATGCCAATGGCTCATTAAACTGAAAGTTTAAGACTTTTATTGATAAAATGAAATGAATTTCGCTTGGCTGCTCAAGGTAATCGCGGAGTCCATTATGTCCATTCAAGCTGAGCAAAAGCTGTTCATTTCATATAGGCACTGGCACAACAGGAATTGGGCAGTGATGCATTGAGCTAGTAGCAAAAAAAGCAACAAAAATGTGAATGTGAATGTGCTTTAAGAACGCTTTTTGTTAATAGAGCAGCATCTTAAAAGCTGGCGTGGCGCATGGTTGTAGAGTTGTACTTATCATTGCATGTATTTATAGCGCATAATAAGGTAAGACGAAGGCCAACGAGATCAAAGTGACGATAAATTACGATAAGCATTCAGCGAATATCAACGTGCTTGGTTAGCACACAACTTTTTGCTGGTGTGTATCATATTTTTTTCAAATTAATTCAGATAGACACGCACATATCATCGACAAGCTGCTTAATAAGCAGGCACGTTTTGCTGTATAAGCCCCATAAAATGTACTTAACAAGCAAGGGTGACTGGGATTGAGATGTCTGTCATTGGTAAAATGTGAAAAGGCAGTTATTTTTCTTGGAAAAATATTATTATGATTAGACACCCACTCGTAATAAGCCACTGATAGGGCTTCATTAATAATTTGATGTGCGTTAGTTTGTACCAGTTCACGTTGTCATCTTTGACGCACTTCAATCCACCTGTATATCTCAATTCTCAATGGAATCTATTTCTGATCAGTTTTTAATTAAATTTCATATATTTAATCAGGACTCTTCCGTTGGAATTTGTATGCTTTCCGGACATGACATGAGCTATCTTGTGGGGTAGACATGTGGGCTTGTCTTTTAATAAGAGCTCATCAGTCAGTATCAAGTGAAGAAAAATTCAGTCTTCCCATGACACTCCAGTTTCACTCTTCCTTCAACAGGCGATTTTTCTTTCCCGAGAAGAGAGATGAGTTTAGTTACCTTGTGTGGATGGTGGAGGTGGATGATGAAGATATATCCAGTTGAGTTTCGAAGCGGTAATGCTGGGGCTTGTGTTCCAGACAGGGATTTGGGACTCTTAGAAGCATTTTGCAACAGAAACTTGAGATAAAGGTACTACCTTTATGCTACTTTGCCTTCCTCCTACATCTTACTTCCCCCTGGGCAAAAAAGGATAGCAGCAGAGAAAACGAGATCAACAGATTTTTGTAGAGAAACATTGAAAGAAAAATGTTTTATTGTTTTCTTCTCATGAAAGCTTACACCTTTCAAGCTCTTTGGTTTCACATATTTTGGAACTTTTAAATACTTTCTAAAAGTTACTTTAGTAGCTGCACTGCATTGATAAAGGCTGAGCTTGATCTTGGACAAATGCAAACTGGGGAAGTCTGAGAAAGGAGATTTAGGTACTAGGTATGTATCGCTGAGCGATTTAGTTGCGTAGGTGGAGATTGGAATAGAAAGCAGAAAAAGCCTTTACGGTAATATCATTAGTAGCACCCCAAAGCTGGTAATTATAGCTTATTAACGCCCACACGCGAGGGTTAATTAGTCGCAGACTTATCTTCTCCCAAGATTGTAGCTTACTTCTAATTAGTGGAGAAGAGAACCCGTACTGAAAGAAATGCTTTCTTTGAAGAAAGTTATTTTTAATACTTTTCAGGACGAGTTTCCAAAGATTACCATTTACGACCTATTACCAAGTGACTTAGCGTCATGTCATGCGGAATTATGCATAACTAGTAACTTATTTTTTTTTTATTTCATTGCAATTCAAGGTCGAAAATACCAAGAGTAATATATTTTAATGAAGCGAGTCTGCCAATCTGACAAAACCTACATAGGTAAGTAAAATGACAAGAGTTACGGGACTTGACATTATGTAAATATAAAATGTGTCACTTCACAGAAAATTGTCATATCATCAGCAGATTCTTGTTATTTGGTTTTATTATGAAAACTTGTGCAATTACTTATGCGAATGTTAGATTGCTAAATCAAAATGTTTACTAATAAATTACCTAGTTGAGGAAGGTTGTCAGAATAGTTTTTTTAAGTCTGAAAGTAGACATTTTCAACAGTTGTAGCTGATGAAAAACCACCCCTTAAAATCATTTCTTTGATTAAAATAGATGCTATGAGCATATCACTCGTAGTCGTGTCAGAACTCAGAAGTTGATAAAGAAGCAAGTCAAAATTTTCTAGAAAAAAACTTATCATTAACTCTCCTTCTAATTTTCTTCCTTCCAGCTACACAGGTAGCTGTATCTGTGCATTAATGAGAAGAGAACGCGAATTGCTTTAAGAGAAATCATCATTTATCAATTTCACGTTATTCACCCATGGCGTATACTCCTTTGGATTAAAGGAAGCTGTCGGATATCAAGTTTGGTTATAGTAGTTTTCACGTGTAGAAACACGACTAGATTAACATGGCAGTGGAGAAAAAAGTTTGCTTTCTTTTGAATGGCAAAATTGCCCAAGGGATAGGACTATAAGAAACGGGCTTGAACTCCACTACATATGTACACTGTTGCAAAATTATACTAGGAAGAGGTATCTGCTTTAGTTAGTTTTGAATGGGTATAGTTACATAAAAGATAAGTAGGTGACTAGTAAGTAGGTGGCTTAGCTTCACAGCGACTCTCGTTCTCGACTCTGACTGAAATATCTCCATCTGCCAGCTTATCCTGCTCGATACTAGAAAAACGTTGAAGAAAATTACCTTCGCACTTACAGTTTCTGAAGGGAGTAATGTTACCGATTTTTTTGTTTTGGTGAAACCAAAAATAATCCGCATTGAAACGTGACCTTTTACTGTCATACAACTTCAAGCAACATCAGATCAACACCATATTATTACCTTATTTTTTCAAACATGTAAAAGTGTGAAAATAATTGAAGGCAGTTCTTGGGGCAAAATGTTAATCTTGAAATTGGCAGCATATGCTTCATCCATCAGCAAAGGTCAAGCAGTTCACAGCAACCTACATACGCTTTACACAGTGCAAAAAATAAGCAAAATACATGCTTTAATTTTTGCCTTGACTCTGCCTACTTTTATGTACTGCATTAACCCGGATTTCACTTTCACTTGGGAGAAAAGAAAAAACGGACATTTTCTTAAAGTCACCTCGCTATCCGCTTCTGTTAGTGAAATGCTCTGTGTTTGTTGCAGTTCCCGTCTTCAAAGGTGCAAGCAGATATTATGAATATATTTTATTCAAATGAAGATGTAATGCGCTCTTTGGATTCCCACCTGAATAAAACCTGCTCCATATTTTTTGTTCTCATTATTTCCACTTTTTCTCACATTTCCATCTTATTCGCAGCATACATACGTCTGTGAGCGACCAGATAGCGCACATGGATTTAAATCAACCAGCCGCATTCGGCACAAAAAAGAGAATTCAACTACGCTTTCTTCGTAGAATCTCCCTTTTTCTTAGAAAACAAGAGAAAGCAGTCATACAATATTTATGCCTAGCAGCAAAGGCTTGCAAGGTTTTCTCTATAGTGCTCTCTTAGAGGATGCTGAGACAGAAGAGAAATGCAGAAAATGTCTGTTTTCATTTCACACATGTTTCGAACAAAGCACAATTAGAAAAAATATATTCACGGCTAGTCTCCTTTTTGCAACTTCATATGTGGAGAAACAAAGGAAGCCGAATGTTTTTTAACATCTTTTGCCATTACACATCTGAAGAATATGTCTCCCACTTGATCAAAGCTGAAAATAAGGCGCTGTTAGCGAAGTGAAATATATTTAATGATATTTTACAGTGTTCCATGGATAGTGCAGGTATTATGAGTCATTCATCAAGTTGTTCCACGAAAGATCGCAGATTTCTGAATTTCTGTCCTGCAGAGTGAGTGGAAGATACCAACTTCCGCTTGGACTTGTCGCTCTTTCCATTTTTTCAGATTTATTTTTTTTATTAGGCTGCCACAATCCAGCGGCGATGCCACCGAACCGAAGAACCTCTAATACTGCTACTACGTATAAAAAAATGAAAGCGCAAACTGAAAGATTGCTTTTCTTTCGCCAAAAAACCAAATAATCACGAAAAGGAAATACTACATAAAGCATAGTTTCCTGCCGTATACTTCTCGTATTCTATTGCTACTTTCCGGTTGCTTCTAGTCATTTTTTATGCCATCCGAATTATTATTATTTTCTCAGAAGCTAACTGAGGCGTTCGCTTTTCCTCGCTTTTCTCCATTTTTCTGAATCATGCAGAATGATGAAGTAAAAATGGCGTACGTGGAACCAGCATGAACACAAATAAAAAATTGTTCATCTATGAGGAGGAGTACCAAGTTTATGGGGAAATTAAGCCTTTTTTCGCCTCTTTCTAGCTCTTGCTGTTTGCTGACTCCTTGAAGTTTGCTTTACAATGAGATATAGTTTTTATGTCATTTTTCTTTCATTGTAAACCCATTTACGCATTTCCGCTTGCTCATGTTACGACTTTGCTTTATGTAAATTACCGTTTTTATTATATAGAAATGTGCGGCATTTTTTGTCTCCTGCTTTGCAAATATTTTGGCAGTTTATATAATCAAAAGTGGCGCTTTACTATAAGAGGTGACAGGGAGAAGGCGGTTTATTTACGTAAGAGAATTACAGCTAACAGGAAGCAATTACGCAAATCCGCAGAGAAGGGGGCAAAAAACTGCCCCATTCTGTGTCGAAACAAGCAACTTGATGTGCAGCACAATACAGACCAAAAATCATCTTAATTAAATCTATTTACGTAAGAGAATCACAGCTAACAGGAAGCAATTACGCAAATCCGCAGAGAAGGGGGCAAAAAACTGCCCCATTCTGTGTCGAAACAAGCAACTTGATGTGCAGCACAATACAGACCAAAAATCATCTTACTTAAATCTATCCATATTTTATCTGACTCTATTCTTCCGGTTTTTCCTCTCTGTGGCTTTCACTTTAGTTAGTGTACTGGTGCTATAAACATATATAATATATATTTTTTTACTTTCTCTAAAAAAACGGCGAACGAGTGCGTGGGTTTTTGAAATGATGAATTTTTTATTGCATTTTGCATTGTGGCTAGGCTAACGTAGTAGTGCTGGTGGTGGGGCGATAGCTCCATAAAAAATGGACTTCTCATTCATCCCTCCCAAACTTATTTTTTTTGATGCTGTCACATCTCATAAAAACGTCTATCTCTTTTTTTCATCTCCATTACATGCACATCGGATCACAGCGGTGTCAGCATCAGCATATCAGTAGCAGTTGGACTGAAACTCACAATTTTTTCATTAGAACTTTGTCGGTGTCACCATCACTGACCGCGGAAGGAAGTATTTTCGGTAGAGCAAAAAATAGACACGGATTACAATCTCATTGGCCAATTTTTATCCCATTCCTGAGTCAACAGTGCTTTCTCCGCTCCACAATTAATTACCCTCCCGTATATGTAATTGCTTGCCGTCTTGTCAACGTGACTGGGATCGCATTCAGCACGCTCACGAACGTGTGTCCTCTCACTCTCCAAAGTTGGCTAATCACTTTGCTAATTCTGGATAAATATTCATCGTGCAAGTTATAGCTTATACGCTAATCCAACACGAGAATTACTTCCAGTTCATTGAATTTTCACGGTTTTTATTTCATGTAGAACGCCGTGCGCCCACAGCTGTCGGTGGGAAAGGTCCCATTAATCTTCTATTTTGCATATTTATAGTAATCATTTAATGAACTTTGATACGGAATTAGCTGTGCGTGATAAATACCTTAACTTTTTTTGTTCGTGGTAAAAGTTACATCACTCACATATTCATCATTACTCACTAAAACTACCTACACAGACTGTTGACTGTATACGTGTGATGTAAAATTCGGGAAAGTGCTGATTTTCATTAAAATAACTGGCAACTAATTAGGTCGGAAAAGCACATTTATAGACACTCGTTTTTTTCTGGCAATTTAAAAACTGTCTCGCATATTTTATGACTGTCTACTATCCACATCTACGATCCATCCCTACCATTTTTCTATTTACTGGTCCATCAAATTGTCTAACAAGGAAGCTATGCTGTGTGCTGTAACGATGCTGTAAGCTATAATCTCTCACTGACCATAGCCTATCTCTGCTGCTCTATATTTTTGCCATTTTCATTTACGTTTGTCGTTTGATGTCTGCCCTCAATACTTTTGATTTCCTTTCCTGACCAGATCAAATAAGGAAATGTTAAATGAACTACGAAAGATACAGTTTACTTGGGAGAGAAAACGAGCGTAACCATTTCGTGAAGTGCTGACCTACTGACTGACTAGCGAAAGCGTTTAAAGAAGCGTTTCAGCGTTTCTTTTCCAGATTTTCTTAATCTTATTTCCGTCCCAATTTGCTTTCGGCAACCCGAATTACACCTCGTAAAAATAAACACTTAAAAAAGTCCCCTGAAACTCTTATCCAACTCGTGCGACCGACATTTTGAATGCGGAAGTTAATTCCAAAAATTCGCAATATAGTTTTTTTAGTCTAGGACAACAATCAAAGATACGAAAATGTCGGTGCAAGCTGCAACTTTATTTTCCTTTGTCGCTTCCAGCTCCCGCAGGCTCTGGCACCAGATTTTTTCTTCTTTCTTTTTTTTTCATGCAAATTTTCCAGACAGTCAAATTGGGTATCCCTCTCAATTATCATTAAGA
>JAHZND010001339.1:8298-27718 GCA_027744115.1 Acrocyrtus sp. NNG-2020
CAGGATAAATGTCTCAGACATTATTAATACCGCCCATTGTTCAAGTTCAGGCGTATGTAGAATAGGTACAAGCTCACAACACTTGTCCCATTTTCAAGAACTCTCTTGTCTGTTCCCACTCAAATATATCAAATAGTATCAGTATGAGGAGAAGAATGGGAATGAGTCTCCGGCGGTACGAGAGACTTCGAAAGTACCTAGAATTGAAAATTTTCCCTTTTCCAACTCACATTCTGGTACTACAATGAACTCGAGAAATGGCTTTTTCCCTAGGAAAAAGGAAGCTGCGAGATTGCTGGGATTGGAGGGAAAGATAGTGGCCAACATATTAGATAATTGGCAATGACACACGGAGAAGGGAAAATCTGGAAATGAGCTTAAACTTTAAGACGAGAATGAATTATAATGAACGGGCTTCCGCTCCCTTTTTGCATTGCAAATTAAATGGGGAAGCAAAAAGAACCGGGGAAACAAACACGTGAAAGGAAGCTAAAAAGGAAGTTTGAGTGTTACATAAAGACCTAAAACTTGGCACTATTATGAAGTTTTGGGAGATTTTCTGTACACCAGCAATAAATACAAACTTAGATCACCACTTATGCATGTTATGCAAGGACGCGAACCGGTCGGAAAAATGGTCACTTAGTCAGGGCATACATAAAATGTTAAATTGCTAACTGGGAATTGATGATGCACTACAGTATATATCTCCTACTACTGGGAAACTGCCGCAATCTGAGAGGCATGAAGTACAAACAATAATATAGCTTCTTGCAGCACACTTTACTGGATTTTCTGGATTCTGGATGGACGTAAATGGAGGGTGGATTACGGGCAGAGCCCTGCTCAAAAATCTCCAAGCAAAAGCACACTCGCAGTGTGGTAGCATGCACCCCAAAAGGTTATTAATGACCGTGTGTCATATCATCTCATCCTGTGGAAGTGGGCTTAGCATCCCAAAGTCCGCGTCTCTCTGCAAAGTCATAGGTAGAATAACAAATGGTACCCCTCACTATAGTCTGGCTTGATCACATCCAACTGCAATTCATAATCCTCCTGATGGAGAGAGCTTTCTGCTTTCCCGGTGCTATAGCTCAAAAAAGAAATCCCTTTTGAACCACCTTCCCCTCTCCTAAAACAGATTATTACTTTTTTCCTGACCTTTTTATGCTGTCGTTAGCCCAAAATTTTTAATCAAAATGTCATTCCATGCTCATAAAAAAAGTTTTGGATTGAAAGTATTGGAAAATATAAGTACGCACGGGATACTTTTATGAACACTTACCTAAAAAATTCACATTGATTGATGTGTCCCAACAAAAAGAACTTCTATGCTAAAGCTAGATGAGTAAATTTTATAAGATAAACTTATATAAGTATCCAGATTGGAGAAAATAAGAACAAAAATCAATTACGGAAAGTACATAATGAGAAGTTCTCACAAACTCTCATTATCCCTCAGCTAATATTTAGATTGATCATTCAGTATAAAAGTTGTTCCTGGAACATTCCTCTACACTAGCTGCTCATATGTCGCATTTAATCCTCTTTTATCTTCAGTAACAATTGAAGATTTCCATACTTGTCACGATATGATTAAGTGTATATTTATGGTTATCCATGTAAACTTATTATAAACAGCCTTGGCGTTTCATTCACTGACCCGATTTCGTACATTCTCTGCTCAATTAACTGGCGGATTTTATATGCACTAATAAAATTACAGATGTAAAGTGAGATGTACAGTAATTATTTTAATCATATCTGCGTAATCTATATTCCCATTGTGGTGAGGCGTGATGTGCACCCAGATTTGCAATTCAGAGTTGGACAGCACGCTATCAACTAGCTGTCAGCATGTTCCACACACCCGAGCCAGTTCCATGTGCCATGTTCACTTTTTAATAAAATGGAAAAATTGTGGTGAGGCGTGATGTGCACCCAGATTTGCAATTCAGAGTTGGACAGCACGCTATCAACTAGCTGTCAGCATGTTCCACACACCCGAGCCAGTTCCATGTGCCATGTTCACTTTTCAATAAAATGGAAAACAGGCAGATTCTGCATCTATTTTTGAGTCTGTGCAATATTAAATCAGGAGTAGTGGAAAGGAAGTTTTATTTAATTAGCAAAACGCCACTACCACACTGCATAATAATTTATGGCTTTGGACAGCGTAAAAGCTACGCTACCAAGTAATGGAATGCTTTGATGCTCGAATATATTTTTTCCTCATATTTTTGAACTTGATACTGGTAACAAATGTAAGCCTTAACTCAAGTGGAGAGGAGCTATAACAATGTAATAGTGCATATCTGTCACTAAATTGTAACAGTAGTGGTTACTTAAAAGGAGGAAACAATGCCACCATCATCATTACTAAATTCTAGTTCCAATGATATATGTATTACTGTTTCTTAGTATTTATAATACACTTTTAGCATTCTTCGTAAATAGCAGATGTTTGGACCTTGAGCTTCCTATAAAGGTAAATTGGAACTACTATGTAATATTTCTATGTAAATTGTACTTTTTGTGTTCCACTAAAATATTAGTGACTTGTGAAGTGCTTCCAAAAAATGATATGTATCTTTCCGTAATAATCTTCCCTCTAGCAGTCAGTATACAAAGTGTATGATGAAAGTGGAAAAAAGAATTTTCTACTTTTAGCATTCATCTTCTTTTCCAGTTGATGCTGGAACTGGACATAATACTCTTAGCCTGTTGGAATCTTTTTCGGCGCTTTATTCTGCGATCTCAAACTTTATGACAAAACCCTTCCGAAATATCAAATTAGCAGAATGCTATTTATTTAATTGATTTTAATGTAATTTCATTTAATAGAATTTCATGGAAATTTAGAAATTTTAGCTAGAATCACTCATTATTATGGCATTTAGTCACCGGCAAATTAGCTTGTGGCGTGCTAGAGACAAAGAGAAATGAGATGATTTATTAGCAACAATTTTTTTTGCATTCTGCTAAATTATATCATAGAGCATATACTTAATACGTATTTTGGAGAAATGTGAGAAGAAGAGAAGACGATATCCTTTCCTCGCTGTTGCTCCCTACACGTAATTGGGAACATCTGCGACAGCATTAGATTGGCAATCTTACTCTTACAGGGACAAACTACAACCAGATGAGCATTAAAGTTGGAAGAAATAGGAGATTACTTGAGAGTAGTTTTAAATCTCCAAAGCTTTAGCAGTCCTCCCCTCCAGCCACTTCACGTAGGTATATGCACACTCCAAGCTTCGCTATTAAAAGAGAGCAGCAGCTGGGATTTTATTGGGGAATAAATGTAAGAATGAGTGGAAGAAGTTGTGGCATTAACAACAAACTACCTGGTGCACAGAGAAGCGAAAAAAAACTCTTGCATAACCACTTTTACATGAAATTCTTTTCCCATTTTTGCAAATTTAGGCCATGGTCAAGGTAGATCCAAGGAAAACAGGAATAAAAAAATCCAGTCAGCATAAATTTCCATGCAAGGCATGAAGCCATGAGACCAAAAAAGCGACTTTTTTTTACACTTCTGTGTGCAGCGTGCTAATAACGAATTAAACTGGAGTTTTTTTTCACACACACTGCACGAGAGAAAAGATAACACCGGCACAAGATGATTTTGTATGTAGTGCAAACAGTAGAATGGGTAGAATGACATTTCACATTTTACTTAAGTATATCAGAGTGGTGAATCTTTAAGCTGGTGGGAACTGATGTAATGCGATCCACATAGAAATTTCAATTTCATCGTTTGTTTAGATTAATACTTAATCCGTTTTTGTCGGATGTTGTGCAATTTGAATCCGTTAGAACGAATTTTTTTTAGAACGGCATCAAATTTCGTGTGGGTGGGTAAGGTAGTGAGACACAAAAAACGAGAACTTTTGGTATGTAATTGGAATTTATTTCCATTCCTTCCTATCAAACCTGCAACTTTTTGTGCTTTAATGTATGGTAAAGAGAGAGAAAAAAAGTTTTTTTCGGCAGAAAATAACTTGAATGTATCGGGAGGACGAAAAATGCTGCTGAAAAGGGAATGGCTGGATAAGTGAGAAAGGATAGAAGAGGACCGAGTAATAATTCCCATTAAAATTGGCAGGAGAGAAAAGCGCTATGATGATGTAGTGATCCTTACTTCTTCAACTATTTGCGGATTCATCACTCAAAATCCTTTCATACTTCATAAGAGAAAATATAATTTTGTCTAGCCTCCCTCTGGGAAAGCTTCCTGACATGAAACGAAATATATGGGGTAGTTCACAGCTGCAATTATTATTCGAAAAGTTCAAAGCCGGTAGCAGCAAATGAGGGAAAGGTAAACCAAGTTCATCTCATTATCAATTTACTAGGTCCATGGTCCATAATGTTGATTTCCGTAGAAACTGATTCTCCTATTATGTTCCGGCTAAAGAAATATGAAGCAACAAAGAAGCAAGACTGCGATTCCCAGATTTGCTATAACTGGAGCGGAAACCAGCTTTAGAGTCCATCAGCCAGCGTCAGTGTCAAACTATTCACGAGATTAATGTACTTATCACAGTCAAGTTTCCTATATTAAGCAAACCACATTTCATTTCGTGCATATTAGCAAAAAAGTGCTGACAAAAGTGCTGAGCCTGCACCACTCTCCGATATCAGCACTTATTGCAAATATCCCAGTAATGTGCTCATTTTTAAAAGAAATTTTTTACGACTTTTGAACCACCCATACTTATTGCCTTATCTAAAACCGCCTTGAAAAGCCAAAATGCATAAAATATTGATCACCGAGCTTAATTTTTTTTGTATATGTTAAGACTTTTTTCTACACACATTACTCGAATTAAATGCATATTGCCATTCCTACCGGTTCACCTACTGCCTAATAAAATGTGCTTAATAAAAATTCTTCGCTTTTGTGAATGGTAAAGGAAGAGCCATTTCTTGGATTGGCATGGCTATTTTTTGCGGAGAGGAGTTTACAAGCATGGAGAGGAAGATGGTATGGCGTTTGGACGAGTCAGCAGCACAAAGGAAACCCTTGCACAGAGAGAAGGCGAAAAAGGAAAGGCTTCCTTCATGGGAACGAGGTACATTGTAGTGCTCTTGGAAGCGATAAGCGATCCCAATCCTTAACAAAGTCTGGATTGAGAGATAAAAGATCTCTGGAAATCTCGGACCAAAAGTCTGAGCCGATTTTTGAATGAGAATGGCTCTTTCATCTGCATTCAGAGATCCTTCCCTTTCTTGCACTGAGAATAGGGAGGACTGGAGAGAAAAAAAATAGTGTAGAAGATATATTTTTTCTTTGAATTTTTTTTACTCCCTTTCTATACTTATTCTCACATGGGCGAGCACACTATAAAACACTTTCCCCCAATAATCTCCATCCATGGAGTCACTGAGGAAAAAAAACCTGTGCCAGTTCCGCTTTCCCGTTGATAAAGACTGGAAGGAGACACTGGTCCAACACGAGGAGCGAAATAGAGTAGGAATTGGGTTAAAAATTAAGTTGGAAGTTGAAACACAGTTTGCATGCACTTGTATAGTCTGTGCTCTTTGCTGCTGTCTCTTCCAGTAAAAACTTGGCCAACTTTAAAAACTGTATATTCTCGCTTGTGCTTGTATTTACTGTTTACGTGTTGTACTTCAAAGTTAAGCCAAGCGAGTAAAGGATACATTTTCGTCTCCGTGGTAAAAGTAGTTGTGGGTGATGATGAATATGAAGACTAACCTCTTTACGCTAGGTAGGACTAACAAGGAACAAGGTACAAAGGAGCCTGAACATGAAAAAGGTTTTTCATCCACTTTCCTCGGCTCTGGGAGGGAAATTATTTTTCGTTGCCTTTCTCTGGCTACATACATAGTCGCTGACGACGTATAAAACAAAAAAAAATAACTCTGTGAAGGGAGTAATTGAATATAAAAGTGATAGATTAGAAATATATTGCCACTCATGATCATCTTCTCACTACATATATTTAGAGCAGCTCAAAAAAGTGAACTGAAGTGTCGCACCTCCTCAAGGGAATTACGGTTTAAAGCTGGGAGCAGTATGCTCCTTGCTTGGGGAGCCCTACTAGAAAAACTACTTGCTTCCTCCCATAACAAACTATAACGATATGATGAAGCAACTAAAAAGACAAAGTATAGTACTAAGGCTAAACGTTTTGTATTTTTCCGGCTCATGTCACTCCTAAGGAAAACATGAGGATGAGATTCTTAGCCACATTAAGACCAATCTACTTTTAAAAAATGTATTTCCAAATACTGAAATATGTATGCATTGACATTAGGGATTAGCAGCACTACAAAAAAATATTCTTTTATGTAAGAACAGTCTTCAAGTTCCTCCCACCAAAATATTGTGTTTCTAGCTATACATCGCAAAATCATTTTTTTTCTGAATAGAACGCTGGATAAGGTAGTCAGTCGCTGGCGTATAAGCCAAACAAATAACTAGGTCAACAAGAAAGGATTTGCTCGCTTGCTCGTCAGACTTTTTTTTTGTCTGATCAGTGGCGGTGTTAAAAAAAAGTTGGTAGCTCATCCTTAGAAAGGGTATTGTAAAAAAATGATGTTTTCCCTTATTTCTAGTATATACTCAAAAGGGATACATATGAATGTTATTCTTTCACTTTGAGTGGCATCCTTCTTCGCCAAAAATGCATCATCCGGTCCAAATAAGAATTTTGACAATAAAAATTTTCTGCACACTTGCATCAGTGTACCAGCTCCGATTTATATTCAAAATGCTGCACCTTCAGCTGAAGGATAAAAGATACTACTTCCATGATTGGGATATGGGAGAAAGCTGATTTCAGCTATAGCGGAATGCTGTCATGACATTGCCTCCTTCATATAAAGCTATGTAATCACAATCAGCACCTATACATTTGAGAGAGAGAGAAGACTTTGACTGTTTTTCCGAGGTGACTTTGGATTTGGAGGAAAGAATAGAGAGCTTGTGCAAAGATTTCTTTATTACATTTTGTGCTTCCGTATCATATAAAATGTTTATTGGAGCTTTAAGGATACCGGATACTTGCCATTTCTGGTCTCATAATCTGGTTGAAAAATGAGAGTACATTTTTTTGCTATAGGAGCACTCTATCTCTTTAAATCTAGATTCGGAGAAAAAGCTTTTGTGTCGAATTTAAAACAATAACAATACCGATGCTACTGGCTACTTTGACTTGTAGTAGTATTTTTTTCCAGTCACGCCAAAAAGTTTTCACTGTTCTGTGTACAATTTTGTTTTGTAACTTTTATACCTATCAAAGTCTCATTGTGGACTGACCGGACGTGAACGCTGTCGTCATGGCTGAACAAATGCCAACCCTATTTATTGCAGCACAAAGCACGTTCAATAACGCTACTGATTTATTACATCTCTACATGTGCCCTAAAATCCTTCCTTGAATCGAAAGTAAATAATAATTTGATTTAAAATTAATGAGAATTATCGTTCCCCAGAAAACTACGTATATGGCATATACTGGAAAGCCAAATATAGCAAATAGTAACTTTTTATTAAAAAAAACAAAAGACAATCCGATAAATTCATAAACATTATATGATGCATTCATGCATCTCTATTGGCAGTACAAGGAGTAATGGTTCAGCGTAGCATGAAGTCCGCAAAAAAATTAGCTGCAGTATATACTTATAGCCATACTCTACTAAAACCAAAACGCATTTAATTATGGGGTAAAGTGAGATAATTGGAAAGTATTTTCAACATCGCCTTATAAACATGGCTTTTCTGAGTATTCATATTTAACTGTAATTGTTGGTTTTCTACAACCCGAAATTTCTCTGTTTGGGACGGGATCTTACTAAGATGAGAGATGCTTCGTAGAACGAGTTTTCAGGAGGAGCAAGTCGTAAGGTCGGAAATAGCGTAATCAGTTTAGACTACCGGAGATGAGATGTCAGAAGCGTAAGCGGAAACTACGTATTTAATGCAGTAATTACATTTTGATTTCAAAATCAATTAGCTCACAGAGAAATGCTAACCGCGTAAGATGTATGAAAATGGAAGACTGTAGTTACCACACACTGGGGAATGGGGATGCAAACTTGTAAAATAAAATCGCATGAAAGAGAGCATAAAATGCTTTTCACAGAAGATTTTCATACTACGAGTTTCTGCAATTCTGGCATTAACCTTCAACCTTTCATAACATCGCATAAACATCTACTTCGACATCAGAATCCACTTTGTTATCGTCTTTAAATAACCACACTATTTCAGCTCAGCAGGCTCTTGTTTCCCACTTTTTTAATTTAAGCTTCTTGTCAAGCACTTTCCCGAAATCCGTTGACACGATGACGAAGTTGATGGCAATGAGCAACTCCAAAGTACCTTGAAAAGTAAAAGTACATGTGAAGTACCTACACTCCCCATATCTTAAACTTGAATATCGCTGCTATAGGGTACTTCTCAGTTTAATTTGAATACTTTGGAGACAGCCAGGAAAGTAGTCATTAAATGTTCTCATTTCACAGCTTTTCTCATCATACTGCTTCCATCCAGTGATAGATAACAATTATTAGTGCTTTATGAGGATCGTGAAAAGGAATGAGCTTATGCCTTGCATCCTGAAAATTCCATTTACTGCTTAAAGTCATTTCATCGTTTTCTTAAGTCAAGCTTATCTTTATCTGTATGTTTCCTATAGGGCATAAAAATGGATACTACTGGAAGTTCAGATTGGCTGATATCGACATGCTTCTGCTTTACGCCGTACAGAAAATGCTATTGTCTTTAATTACGTGCTATTCCGACTAAGGAAATTTTGTAGGGATGTTTTCGTCGCTCTCAATTTTCCACTTCGATTTAGCACACTTCTAACCTTCTTACAACACCAAGCTCAGCGCCGTCCTTCACTTTGTATAAACAATAGTCAATAACTCTGAGCAAATTGAATAGGCCATATGATGTAGGTGCATTTTTATTCCATTTCTCAGATTTCACCGTTGTCGTATTCTCAGAATCATTATCATTACTTTACCTTCTTGTGCTAACCCTTTCAATTTTTGCTGATGAAAGTTTCTCAATATTGTTAATATCACTTTTTTGACTTCAACACTTTGTCGGAAAGAGTCATTATAGTTCTTTCGCTGCATCAAAATTGAATCGAAATAGGATTTTTCTCTATCAAAAAGAAGAAGCTTAAAGTGTGCTCTTTTAGCCTAATTGCACAGGTTGGCAGTGAGGTAACGGGAGAGCAATTTCGTATTTATTTTTTGTAGTTAAATTTTACTGATTTTTGTACAATTTACAATTAATAAAATTATTTTTTAAGAGATAAGATGCCTGACAATCGCAAAGTAAACCCTAGTGGTTACAAGAAAATTTTTAAAACGGGGGAAGAGAGCAGCAGCGACGAGAGTGATGGGATAAATGAACTACTTACAATCGAAGGATTGAGCGATGATGAAGCCACTCGAGGGCTGCCTGCTGGAAACCCGTTGACTAATATTGTTGGGGAGGGAGCGGTGGGCTTTATACAACCCGGGGTGCTTCAACCAGCCGTAAATTTTCAAAACGCAAGGGACATGCAGTTCTTAATGGAACATCATCAGAGACGGATGGAGGAAGAACAACAACAGCAACCTCAACAACAGCAGCAACAACAGCTTGGGGCTGAAGGAATCGGAGATGATAACTCTATGCAATTCATGGATGCATTGGCTTTAATTCGAAATTTGCAACCAGTGAACGAGGAGGATGTGGACGATAGTCCAATTCAAGCAGATGCAGCATTTGTACAAATGGAAGAAGAAAGTCTATTTCAAGCTGTTGAATCATTTGTTCAAATGGCAGAGAATGGAACACTGCAGCTGGGAAACGAAATGGCGGACGTTAACAACGGTAATCATGAGTCAAACTTAGAGGTGATCGTGATCATGCACTGTTAAAAAAATTGATTACCAACCTACTTATTTTTGTTAGCTGTTTGGTTGCTAGCTAAATTTAGATATAATTAATTGCTCAATCTTTGCAATTTTCTGGGTAGTATCAGCTCCAAGTCTGGATTCAGGTGAACAAGGCACAGGCTGAAAAAGAGAACGTGCCGGGACCGCCCAATAATTAGAAGGGACTCCATCTGTTTCTCCAAGGTTTCACTTCCAATTACACATTCCAAGAGTTGTTTGTGGTATAAATGAATAAAAAGCATGAAATAAATTCAACATTTGTTTGAGAACATCTCTTACAATTAATTAAAGGTACAATGCGCGAGTCGAGACACCAATTAATCGAGAAATTGAAATTGAGCAAGTTTCATTCTGCAAATTGGTAGCAAAGTTGAGCAAACTCACTATAATATGAGTCAAATTAAGTTAAAATGACAGAATGTTTAATTAATTGAGGCTGAAACTGGAAAAAAGGGAAAACATATGCTGGAGAAGAGATCAGTTGTGCACCTGGAGCTCTACCAAGGTTCCAATAGATAGTACAAACCATTACTCCTCTGCTTGAAATATAACGAAGTCTTTAGAAATCTACCCTTTTCCCAGAAAACGGTAACTTATGCTCAGTTTATATTATAATGACAAGAATAGCAAAGAAAACAGTACATTACCATATTGCGGATCCACTTTTTTTGTGAGGAGACGATGAAACAGAAAATACCAGGAAAGGGAAGTAACATCCAATGATAAATGTATTCTTTAATGGTTAGGAGTGAGGAGAAAGTAAGAAAATGGCAATGCGAGTGTTTACACGTGAGTTCCTAAAAGGCAGGTGCATAAAGCACAGGTTCATTTCATGCTAAAATACATTGTAAAACTATTCTTCTCATGAATTTCCATTCCAGATATATTTCCAAGTCTACCTCAGAAGGATAATGGAAACTTGACCTGGATCCACTATCTACAATAATTTTTTGGAGTCCTTTGCATTCAACATCCGAAAAGGTATTGAGACTTGTTCTTATCCCCGTAAAAAGGAAGCGTTAAAGTCGAAAACCAGCGTATTATAAATCTGCAGAGCTTATGATGGTAGCTGTAAGCCAAAAACAATTAATTGTAACAGGTAAACAAACGCAACTGCATCTAGTATCAGCTAACAGATTTAATACAGTATTACTGTGCGCCCGCTTTCTGTTGCACAATACCCCATTCTGCACATACTACATTCGAATGGGAAACAGGCTCTTGCAATTTTACTATATTTGCTTGTACCAATAAAATTTGCACTTGCAGCCTGTCTTTTGCAGAAACCCACAGATCGCTACAAACTTACAATTTAATTGATCCTAAGGACTGCTGCGACTTTTATTAAATCTGTACTCTTGTTTATTGCTGATAGTAACATGTCACCGGAAGTGGTGTGATAGTCACTTTACTATTTTTCATAGCACCCATTATTATATTAACCTACGCAAACTATTTTTTTTCTGGAAAAATCTCCGACCAAAACGAAATCCAATATTAGGGCCACATACAAATATTGCAAAGAAGTGAAGAGCTCCTTGCCGATGAGCGTATAGCTTAGAGCCTGCAAGCATAGGCTTTTTTTCTATTCCTGAAGTAGAAGAAGAGAAAGTAGTGTCCCTTTTGGCAGAGGAAGCCCCTCGCGTTCTCCTGCCTGTAGAGATGAAGCAGCTTAGAGGTTGGAGAAAGCTCGTCCCTGGCTCAATCTGTCACGGGCGTTCTCACAGTTTGGTTGTGACTTGAAAGTAGTAGGAAGCTGTAGCTGTTTCTGCTAAATGTTGTTGAAAAGCAGTGGGGAAAATCTCCTGTACTTTCAGTCTATTACTTTGTTTCAACTGTAATTTCAAGACGCCCCAGATTTGACATCTAAAGTTTTGCGAGTACTTTTCTTGCCATATTACACTTTTTTTTATTTTTGCAACTTTTCCCATCATTTTTCGGACTCCCCCTCTTCCATATCCACTCACAACTGTACAAACAAAAATATATAATGTAAAGAAACAAGATAAAGTTAAAAATCCATAAAAGTTTTTCGCTACTACTGCAAGAGAAGATTTGTATTAGTATGCCCCTGTTCCTTCTCTGAGATATATATATTTTTTCATTCCATAAAATATCGTCACAAATAATCATCCTGGTGATATTGGGAAGCGAGTGGCTCGTGAGTACTTTCCGTTTTACCGTTTCCTGCACAATCTCTCTATCATAAATTAGACCGCACTCCCAGTCAGTTTGGGAGTTTTTACTGTCCCATTTTTAGTAAAGAGCACATGAACAAGGAAAATATATTGCAGTGATTTGTGGCCAAGCTGTAGCGTAGCACGCCATCGGCTATATCTCTACCCAGAGACCTGAAGTTAAGGAAAGCATCCGTGAAAAAAGCTAATTCATTCCTTTTCCTCTTTGTCACTCAAAATATTTTTTTTATTTCTTCTGACTAGCTCCTTATAATAATATCCGCCTACAGGTTTCCATTCTAAATTTCAATCACAGCAAACAAAAAGCAATTGTACTAAAAGTGCTCCATTGAGCTGAACACAAAGCGAGAGTGACCACTATTTGCATACGAACATTTTACTAGAAGGAACGAGAAGCCCTTCTCCAGAAGGACAAAAGTTTTCAGATATTTTAAGAAATCGGAAACCGATAAAATCTGCATAGTGCCCTGGAGAACGGCACTTGAAAGAAACATTTGAAGCGATTTCTGAGAGCGCAGTGGGAATTGCAGAAAAGAGGTTTCGGAGTGTAAGCTGTGCACTGACTGACTTGACCTTCGCTCTATCTACCACACTACTGCTGCTTTGCTGGAGTAAAAGTGTTGATTCGTGTTGATGACCCTCTCACACAATTCAATTAACCGGAACCCATTCTCTTTGACAAAGGGGGAAAAGTGCAACAAAAGATCATCATTAAACGAAATGATTAAAGACATTCTAGAAAATTTACTCGGGTAGTGCTGACAAAAAAGTTAAGAGAGGTGAGGAGAACTTTTTTTTCAAAAAAAAGAAGAGAAAGCGATCTACAAGGGCCGTTCCGTATCTTAGTTCCTCCTTGCCGTGACTGGATTGTTAATGTGAGAGGCTGAGGTTAACCAACGACTTGGCAAAGCAACTTTGGTAAGTCGCACACACCACAGTTTATAACGTTTCAGGCCAAATTCCGTACTAAGGATTCATTCAATAAGTCACTAACGAACCGGGGAAAGTGGTTTTGTTCTTTGCTGAAAAAACCTTTTCCAGAAATTTTTTTAGGCCACTCCTCCAACAATTGGCAGAAGAAGTACGTATTAAGTGCTCACCTTCTCATATGAGTGCTAATGCTTAAGTACTTCTGCAAACTACTCTTCTAGCAAGAATCCCCCATTATTTGCTAAATGCCTTTGCAGCTCTAGACTCTAATTTTCATTCGTGATTGCATCCAGAAACTTTTCGGTTTACCCTTATACTTTGCACTGCCGTCGTCATTTGCACGCTGCAAAACTGCTACTTGCACCCCGTAAATTTAGGGAGAAGTGAACACGCAAATTATTATTACTCCTGCTACTTATGTCGTTATTCTTCTCCTTTCTCCATCATCATCATCACCCTCACATATCCAATTTCACATCTACTTTGGATGAAGCTGTTCACTGGAGTATGAAATTGAAAGATAAAAAAACGAAGGGAACATGCACATGCAAAGTCAGCTCAGCATTACTCATTTCATTTTGACTTTCTTTTCCCCTCGATCATGAAAGTCTGCGAGGATAAGGCTTTCAGTCATTTATTCAAGAATAGGTAGGAATAATATATGCATAGACCACTGCGCTCAATTTTTTTTGCACATCCCCATATTTCACAGAAGAGGTGGATTATTGTTCACCTGCATGAAAGACATGGGTAAAGGCGAGCAATGAGAGGGAAGGAAGACAAAAACACTTCTTTTTTTAACTAGTGGACAGCATCTTTGATATCCTATTTCCTTATCTTGTGAAGTGTATAAAATCCATTTTGTAACAGCTGGAGAAACAAGTCGCTCTCTCATGACTGGGAAAGGGAGATGAAAAACTTGAGTCTGTTAGACTCTCCAGCGCAATGTATGTTCCCATCGGCTTTTTTTCTTTGCTAAGTCACTCGCTATCATCCTTGTCAATTTAGATTATTACTATTGTTATTGTCCGTATAACTTTTATTTAACTAGGAACAAAAGGGATATGTCCAACGATCTGCGAAGTCGCTCCAGTTTGCGTGCTTTTTATCCGATTTCGCTTGCGAGCTAATGTAAGAGAACTTTCTTTTCTCCGTCCAGAGACAACATCCAGTTTTTAGCTGAAACAATGTCGAACAATATCCCAACTTTGGAGGTTGCAAAGTACCACTTACTTTTCGAAGGGGCATTACTATTAATGCTCTTTCTTTTATAGTACATGTCACTTTTGGTATACGGCAAGTAAGGAAGCACAAAGTAAAAATAAGAAATGATACGAGCTCGTAAATTTTTTAAATCATCAAATTCACCCAAAACACGACAGGGAATGGCTCATCTACAGCTACCTTTTGCATATGACTTGGCATTACTCAAAAATTATTGTTATTTGGAATGTATACAAAATTCATGTTATGTTGTGTTGTTAAGCATGTTAAGCTATTGTCTTCACCTTTGAGTTGTTGAAAGAGTAAAGAGAATAGTTTTTCTGTGAACTTCTTTTAGGGATAGGTTAGATTTTATAAGAAGTGGGTTCATAGCAATGCACGAGTCAGTGAGTGGGCGACTGAAGGGATAGGCTGAGTTTAGAATTTTAAAGATTAAATTCATGAATGGTAGCTTTAGTTATTTCTTTTTCATGCGTCAAATTGAAAGTAGTACCTGTATTAAATTTTGTTATTTCATTTTATTTGTAATTTGCAGGTTCAAAAAAGTCAAGGAATCTTGTCATTTCCATAACGGAAAATTCTTTTTCCAGAAACTCAACTTTTCATTTTATTTTCCCCTCTGAATCACGTTTCGGACAACTCTTACGGACCATCATTTGATTCGGAAAGTTTACCTAATCTGATAAAAAAATTCTGCGAGTTTTGCAAAAGTTTTTTATGGGAAGGCGTGGACGTGAATTTCGAGAAAAAAGTTACTTTCAAAGTAAATGAAAATAGTCTGCTTCGTAATGGTGACTGGCAAATAGAGAGAGATGAGAAACCTTGAAAAATAGGCCATTTTTGCAACCAGACACCTCTTTCAAATTGAACGTAAAGGCTAATAAGAGCTCGAATTTTATGTTGACTTTTGGAGTTACTTTTTCAGAGAATTTTTTCATGTTTCTATTTCAGTAGTTCGTCATCAATCTTCATTTCATAAGACATTATAAAGTGACACCTTTTCCTTGCGAGAACAATACTCAAAAAGTGACAAATCACCACGCAAGGCTAAACAACGTCGAGCAACAAGATGAAAATGGAATACTGATTTGATCATTGGCACACTTGTCACTCTACTCTCATTTCAAATTTTCAAACTTCCTACTCCCACTCAGAATAAGAAACTCAGCTCGAGAAAAAAATGTTAAAAATGACCACAATATTTTCCAATATGAATTCATCTTCGTCGACTTCCGTTCAAAATACCCGCTGCCCTATTTACTCCTCTTCATCGTCCAACTCACACGGCCACAACCACCACAGCCGAACTTCTGAGAGAATTGTTCGTCGAAAATGGGTTCTCGAGAAATGGCTAATCTGGATTACGCTCTTGGTCACATCCATCTTGCTGGACAGTAAGTTTGAACATTTTTTAAAAGAACTCGTTCAATTGCGTGTCAATTCAAACGGAAAGTTCCAGCATACTGTCACTTGCTGATACTTACGCCAAGTTAGTTTTCTCTTCAGTAATGCGTCAATAACCGTGGGTAACATTGCTTTGCGTCAATTCACATTTTCTCTGCTACACTACACACTCACGTCTCCTGAACCACTTTTGAATGCTTCAAAACTTCTATTAATTAGTAAAAAAAATTTTGCTGGAGGAAATGAGCTATAATGACATGCACTATTTAGTATTTTCTGTACTGAGAAACATACTCACAGCATATAACATTTTATGCTGCTACTATTTTATGCATGTATGGAAATGTCTTAAAAGATTGCGGCTATTCGTTTAGATGAGTGCCCGTATATTTTGTAGTTTTCAAAGTTGATTTCGAAACTTTTAAAACGGACTCATTTTAAAGTGAAAATGGAATAATTTGGTTGGTGTTTTCAAAAAAAAATCCAAAATTAGAAACTTCTCCAGTATCATTATTAAAAATGACAACCCTTGTGCCCTTTCCCGCATTTATTCGAGAGTAATCTATAAGTTTGTATATGCACGCTACGGGTTCTTGGTTAAGTATAAAAACGAAAATTGGGTGGTTACTGGCCTGCCAGCAGAAGTCACAATAAAGTGAAAGGAGCCTTGTTTCCTTCAATTGTCTCTAAAAGGCTTTACACTTTAAATTTTTTTGACATCCCAGTCAATCGATTTCATACGATTTGACAGCCCAGGGGAAAAAATCTATTTTTGGTAAGAATGCTTCCGTAAAATATTCCTATGAAGATATATGAAGCTGTATATTTTCAATAGATATATTTTAATGAAAGTGCGCTGCACTAATGCTGTTATAGTGCACATAGTGCATATAAAATCCTTTTCCAAGTAAGTAGCACGCTTTTAAATTTTCTGTGAGAATTCCACTCTGTGCTAATGTAGCAAATATTTGCATGGAGGGAGAAGGCTCTTGTGAGCATTTTTTACAACAAATTTCAGTGCAGAGTTAAAAAGCAACTGGATCATTATTATTGATCAGAGAAATGTTTTTCGCTTTGCCACTCTCAATCTGCAGATATGCCTTCTGAAAGACTACGCTGCGCATATATGTACATACCTAAAGCCCATCACGATGATTAACGCCTGGCTGAAGGTACTTGACACTTGACAGTAATAATTTTAAGGGGAAAGCTGCCTTAACAAGCAGCATTTTTGCATGAGAGATCCGGCTTTGTCCTAGCTACAATACCTACACTACACTAGTTGTAAGATATTGAGAAGCAGAAAATAAAAGGGGCATTAAGGGAGAAGAAGAATCCGTCAACGCATCAGTGAGGATTAAAAATTTCCTATTGCTACTATTCGTGCCTCCTTTTGTGCTCCTGTAGCAAAACTACCTTCTAGGAATTCCAGAAAGAAAATAATGTAAAAATCATGCAGACGCTTTTCTTATGAAGTTGAATTTTCACGTTTCTTTTAACATGCCCGTTTCTTTTCATGCCAAATGTTTTTGCATTTTGATTCATTTGTTGGAAAATGAATGTCCCGAACAGAGGACAGACAATAGAGAGAGAGAGTCACATAAATTGCGTAGGCTATTTCCATCTTCTCATTATTTGAAGCTGATCGATATTCACGTTTTTTATAAAAAAAATAGTATTGTGAATGCATGACATTCCATGGAAGAAAGGTGATCATATATACTGAGGAAAATGGCGTCGTATCATGGTCCACTTATCCAGAGTTGTTTAAAAATAGAAAAGAGTAAATCTGAACACAGACTTTGGAATTTTTTGGTTCCTAAAGTATGAAAGCTGAATAATAATGACACAATTTTCACTGAGGCAGCATTCTCGACTGCATTCTCGACCAATGCATTTACCATAAAAAGCAAGTAAGGGATATGTAAACATGCCTAGGTACTCTATAATAAATCTCATTTTAGTATTGAAGTGTTACAGGCCTGAATATTTTTAGACGCTGCTGACTCGGTAAGCTGCATAATATATAAAGTCAAGTCAGGAAACAGAAAATTAGTTTAATTGAAGGGTATTTTACTAAATGAAAACCTGATTCATCTCTCTGATTAACATTTGTCATTTGTTAATGAGCACTATTGACAATGACGGAGGACTCCATTTTCCATCACCCTAATAGCTGTGTTTGTACTGAAGGAGAAGCTGACCATAACCAATTTCATTAGTTTCAGTCAAGTACCGACCGCACCGCTGTTTCCGTTTGTGAGGAACTCGGGTGACAGATGAAACCTCATCTAATATGAATTAGCTGCTAATATCTGCATACCTAATCAACAGCACGGGCAGGACTCCCAAGGCCAGCTTTAAAATGAATTTGTAGTTCATTCATGTCATCATAATAGGGCCCTTCTCTTCAAAGCGGCTGAGGGAGAAAAGCATTTTGCAGAGAATACGCAAGCAGTCCCTTTGAAGATTATGGTGTTCATGCATTTCCCAGCTTTCTCAGAGGATCTCTGTCCTACCTTCCTTGTCAGCATGCATTTTAAAATAAGGGAGAAAAAAATGTGCGGACAGTTTCGGGCCACGGGTTTTTCTAACTCGTTGGCCTCTATGAATAATTTATAGAAAGTGCGCTTCATCAATATAGTCCCTTCGCTTTATATATTTCATTATCATTACAAACACGCTCTCCTTCCACCACGAAGAATTTTTTTTTCTCTTTTGAACTCAAACTATACCAAACTATTGGAGGAAGTCCTTTTAGAGTCTATCAGCAGCCTTCAAATTCATTCACAGTTGGGACTGAAGAGTGCACAAGGAAATGAATGAAAATGTCCCCAAAGTAAGTGATATATCAGGAAGTAGTGAATGGAGAATCAGAAGTGAGGCTCTGGAGCATTTTAGTATAAAAAATGTATGCATTTGTAATGCCGAATTACAAAGAGCTACTAATGGAGCTTTATGGGGTTTTAATATAAAATATGTATAAGACAGAAAAGGGCGTCTTCAAAGGAGTAATGCAATAATGGGATAATAAAATGCATTATCATCAACATCGTCCTTTTGATCTCTTACGGAGCCACTTGTTCATTGCTAGAGAAGAGCAGAGAGCAGAGCAAAAAAAAAATCTTTGCCTTTCACTGACACGATCCTTTTATACTCGGAACTATAGTTTCTGATTCTTACATTCTACCTTGTTTTTTCCCAAAAGGTAGTGAAGCCTGGCTGAAAAATGTCCTATTTATTTACACGTCCGAAACTGATTTAATTTTTTAGAGGTATAAAGTTGCTGAGGGCTAAGGGTGAGCAGAAGGGCCATCAGCATTTAGTTTTGGCTACGTGAAAGACATGGTTGATGCAAATGGCTTAATCATATAATTTCATATTGGAGTGACCTGGAATGAACGATCCATTTATATAGAAACCCAATCATGCAATGCAGCTCCCCAAACCAGACATTACATGTAAGTGCAGCTGATACTTGGAACTTGTAGTATTATTCCCACACAGTTTCCTAGAAATTGAAGTAGCTTTATTAAAAAATTCTTCTAATTTTCTATGCGTTTTCCTTTGAGTGTTGAGCGCACTTGGTTAAATATATACATACATACACCGAGTGAAGAAATTTCATGCATGAAGAAATAAACAAAATTGCATTCCTTGTGACATGTGTTCACCTGTTTATTTTAACTAATTCCTTCCACGACGCTCCCCCAAGTCTTAAAAAAGTG
>JAHZND010001340.1:0-21199 GCA_027744115.1 Acrocyrtus sp. NNG-2020
TCTTTACATATGTCAGCACTTTTTGTTGTTCCTTTCCAAATATATAAGACACAAAAATAGAGAAGAGTCACTCACAGGCGAATGCCCACACGCTCATCACAGTGTTTAATTAAGCGTAAAAATGTGTCGAAGAAAGAAAGTTCATGCCTGATATTTAGACTGTTTTCTTGATGTTTTTGCATGATCTCTTCCCTGGAATACAGGAAATGAGATCTTTTCTGCAAGGAAAAATCCTAAGCATGGAGGTACCTTGTAGATAGTAAGAATGTGGGAGGAATGAAGCTTTTTTTATTAAATTGGAATTATTAATTTGATTTATGAAAAATCCTTCAATTTACACTTGATTGGGAGAAGGAAATTAATGAAAATTACTCTGGAAAAATGTCGTCCGTGTCTTTTAGTATTCATTCGCTTGAAAAAATATGTTTTCTTGTCCTTACGTTGTAATTGGAAAAAAGTGTAATGCACCTTGTTTGTGTCGAAAATTGGGAGGCTAATAACTGTGGCTATTCACGTTCATGGGCTGTTTTTTATTCACTGTTAAGCGCAATTAGTCGAGCACGAAATGCTAAATTAAATTTTACTAGCACAACTCTGCACATCACTTACAATAAATCTTTCGGTGCACAAACGGGCACTAATAAGTCGCTAACTAATGTATCTTTAATCTCTTTAATGAACTACTAAACTTGGAAAATTACGGTTGGAATGAACTTTTTATGTATGATTAGGAGGGAAATGTGTATTTGATACAATCGCCGGCAAAAGTCGAAAATTGGGAGGCTAATAACTGTGGCTATTCACGTTCATGGGCTGTTTTTTATTCACTGTTAAGCGCAATTAGTCGAGCACGAAATGCTAAATCAAATTTTACTAGCACACCTCAGCACTTCACTTACAATAAATCTTTCGGTGCACAAACAGGCACTAATAAGTCGCTAACTAATGTATCTTTGATCTCTTTAATGAACTACTAAACTTGGAAAATTACGGTTGGAATGAACTTTTTATGTATGATTAGGAGGGAAATGTGTATTTGATACAATCGCCGGCAAATAGCAACAATAACAACAATATTATAGCGGTGGAAGGTGGGAACGGTAGTGGTGGGGGTTCTACTGCTGCTAATCTTACGAATCGTGTCTCTCCTGCTACAGTAAGTTTTGCTAATGTGTGTTCTTTCCGTGCTAGTACTTACTTACCTGTCTGTTTTTCCAAATAAAATCCGTTAAGCATTTCAATGCGTAATTTTTAGTGAATTAGAGTGTGCAGTTTTTAGAATATCATTCTATAGGTATGAGCGAAATGGTAATTAGGGGCATACTGCGACATCTAGCATCTAGGACAAGACGAATTAGACAGAATATGAGAATGCGGGTCTATTTCTTCGCAAGACTTTTAGTTTAATATTAATCACATATCACATTTTTAATTGCTACATTTTACGTTGCTAATTTTATTTTGAATTTTATGTTTGATTTTAAAACACGTTTGCTACAGCGATAGTGAACACGTTACATTTGCTTTGAAATCCTCACTATACCTATTTCAGAAAAGAAGGAAAACCGTTCCTGAACTTTGCCCAATCACGACAACTTCAACTACGGCAACTGCTGTTTCTCCTACAAGCCATCATCGACTTCGTAGAAGTCGACAGGAAGTATACTATGACGATGGGGAAGGAGGCATTTACACTTTGGAAGAGAATCACGTGACGGGAGCACCCTATACAAATCCAGGAAGCTCTGTAGCATTAGCTCCCGAACTGGATAACTTTGGGTTTGATAATCATATTCTTCACGGAGTGACCACGGGGTCAGACATGGATGCACAATATGATACGTCTGGCGATGATCCTTTCTTTTATACGGCAGCTTCTAGTGCAGCGTCTGCTATTCGAACAAATCCGCTCACAGTATGACCAACACATTCCATTTTTTGCTTTTACATTTTTTACTTTGCGTTGCCTGCAAATCACTAAACGCTTCTTCAATCACTTCATTTCTAAAGATATACATAGGAGCTGGTTATTTTAGCTTAATGCAATAATTTTGAAATTTAGCTGGGCATAGTTTAAAAAAGGCAGGGAATAATAAGTATTCGCAGAATTGCAAAAAAATGCTAACTGCCGCTCTTAAAGTGGAAGTTGATTAATTACTTTTAGCATTGAAATGCTTTATACCCTATAGTTGGTAGTGATACTGATAGCGATCCGATAGGTGAAGGCTGTTCATGTAAACTAAGATGTTTATTCTTGGGAAACAATTTTAAAAATAGATTCAGTGGCTGGTGGAAAATTACGAAACTGCTGAAGGAGTGAGTCTTCCTCGCTCCACACTGTATAACCATTACTTGACCCACTGCACAGAGCATAAACTGGAGCCGGTGAATGCCGCCTCCTTTGGCAAACTGATTCGCTCAGTTTTTGTGGGTTTGCGAACACGGCGACTTGGTACGAGGGGGAATTCCAAGTATCACTATTATGGAATCAGGTTGAAGCCAAATTCTCCGTTGAACCATTTGAAGGATGACGGATACATGAATGGAAACTTAGCTTCTAACGGGCACTATCATGGCTCTGCTGCGAATAACTTGCATAGAAGTGGGAACCATCAGCATCACAACGGGGGTGGAATGACTGGCTCTGGGGGGAGTGGGAACAAGCGATTCAAACCTGCTTCAAGAAATGATTTAGGTGATGTAGGAAGTGGGAGCGAGCTAGTTGGGCCGGAAGATGCAACTGGGTTTCTTGTGAGTTGGGAAACTGCAACTGTAACTAATATGTGCTTTAGTTATAGGAAGCATTAGAGGTAACTTCCATATTTCTTGAAAATTTTGTAGCAATACTTGGGAGATTCAAGCGCATCGGTTATGGACGAATTCCCAGAGCTTGTAGTTGATAATGAGGCATACCCAGATGGAGTTTGCGAAAGTGATTTGTTCGTGTTTAGGACGTTGTATCAGGAACATTGCAAGGTAAAAATAAAAAATACTTTCACTTTCTCCCGAACAGGTATCGGTATATGGGGTAACGTGATACTTTTTTCAAGAGGGGATGGTAGCTAATGTGAATAAACTTTCATACAGATTCTGCTTGAAGCACTAGTCAGTTTTCAGCTGCAGCAGTTTGAGATGAATTGGAAGGTGTTTTGGAGGGGAGAGGAGGGAACTGTTGGGCTGGGAGATTTGGCCGATGATTATGAAAAGATATTACCAAGGTATGGTTTTTAAAAAAATTGACTAATAAACGACAAATTTAACCATAATGAAATAAAACCATGTTTCTTGTCAGGTCAAAAATGATACTGATATGCAAAATGAAATCAGTGGAAGAGTTTGTGAAAGCTGTTGATTACACATTTTATCAAAGTACTGTTGAGATGCTGCTACCGGATGTTCTCCGTCCTATTCCTAGTAAGTCCTATTTTCCAGCTTAGTGTAGGCGTTGCTTTTGGATTTTAGTAATGGGTTTTAAGGTGCTTCTGATATGATATGATGTTTTAAATCAAATTACTTTACTTTCACCTGCCTAGGTGCAATGACCCAAGCAATCCGTAATTTTGCAAAAGTTTTGGAAAGCTGGGTTTCTACATCAATGACAGGGTATCCTGAATCTATCGTGAGTCTCAGGCTTACAGTGGTCAATGCTTTAGCACAAACATTGCGTCGATATACATCTCTAAATCATTTAGCTCAGGCTGCAAGAGCTGTGCTTCAAAATCAAACTCAGATATCTCAAATGCTGGCAGATCTCAATCGGGTGGATTTCCGGAATGTGGAAGAGCAAGTAAAGGAACCATCTCGTATTATATAATTAAAATTTTTACTTCGCGGACTTCCTTCTAATCATCACTTTTTTCAATTGAAAGGCTTCATGGGTATGTGGATGCTCTGGGGACACAGTAGCCACTCTTGAGCAAGATTTCAAAGCAACTCTGAGTCAGCAACAAAGTTTGGACGAGTGGGCAGCTTGGCTTGAAAAAGTTGTGGATAAAATTGTGAAACCATATGAAAACACGCCAAATTTTGTGAGTTCAGCCCGCAACTTTCTCTTGAAATGGTCATTTTACAGGTGTGAATTCATTTTAATGTCGCCTTTCACTAACTCTTTATAAATATAACTGTTCACTTATATGTAATCATTCTTTACATATCAGTTCCCTCATCATTCGAGATCTTACGCTGAGGAGTGCTGCAAGTTTTGGATCTTTCCACTTACTCCGTCTGCTGTATGATGAGTATATTTTTTATGTAGTGGAACATCGAGTGGCTAAAGCTACGGGGGTATTTCCGATTCAGGTTATTGAGAAGGTGAGATTCTTGGCAACTATATTTAATTCTAACTTACAACTTAATGTCTTTCTAAGTATGTAGTGAATTTCAACTTTAACTCTGATTTTTTTGTGTTTCTACTTGTGTTGGTTTTGATTTTTCTTTCCCTACCATTCTTTCCTATCTCAAACATGGATATTCTTGTAGAAATCCCTTGGCTTACCATTTTCAGGCTCTACATCCCCTCCACAACAACAACAACATCAGCAGCAGCAGCAGCAGAGAGTAGTTACGGAGAAAGGGAGCAGGTCTAGCGATGCCGCCCGAGGATCAGGTTCTAATCACCAGAAACGAAATGATTTTCCAGTTGCTGTTAAAATAGAAGTGAGTAGAAGAAACAGTAGATCTTCATTGTCAAACTAATTGTGAGTAGCGACAGTTTCATTAAAATGTACGATGAATGCAAGAGCCCCACTCTTGAAGAATGTAAGTGTATTTTTTCAATTTCATAGTAAAAAATTGTTAGAATTTTGACTTCTTTGTAGCTTCAGCTTGAAAGAGGAAGTATTCCTTTCTATTGAAAGTTTGCTTGTAAGCCTATTTGTTGTAGCCAGTAGTATATTGTGCTAGTAGCTGATAAAAACAATAAGTTTTATAATTATCACTGCTTGTCATGTTAGTTCTCAAAGTGGTGCATCATCGTGGTATATAAAGAAGGACTTAGAATTTATGTATAAGCTCATACTTATGTACAATACACTAGAACTAAATATTTGTAAATTATGATTTTTAGAGTATCTCAAATGTTTAGAATTTGTATTAGAAAACTTCAGGAATTAATCTCATTATCACATGTGCAGGGTGCACATTTGCACAACAGAACTTTCTGTAGCACAAACTGTTCAAAATTCTATTCGACCAACACAAGATTAGTTGGATAGACAATGAAAGTTTTGGTATATAGTTAGCTTACTATAGTGTGCATAAAGTACTGTTTCTGATCTGGCGCAGAGTTAGGTATGTGAGTTGCAGCTCACTATCGCTATAAAGAAGTATGCAATTTAAACTGAAAATATTTAAAGTTGTACGGATCACTGAACGAATGCCTTTTGCTAAACAGGGTGTTATAACTTTCAAAAAAGGAAAGTTTCAGGTTACTCCTGAAGGTCAAACATTTAAAGAAGCTGTAAAGTGTGGAGTCGGTTGCAATTGAAATTTTTTATCTTACGAGAGTGAAATGGATCTTGTACTTTACAATTCTACCAATATATCAACACATGTCGTCCAAAAACTAGTTTTAGGAGTGTTTTTAAATTCAAGACTATATGTATTTATTATATTATTGAAGATATTAAATTATTGAAATATTGTATTGATTATTGTGATGATATGCTGTACTAAATACCAAATGGTACTATATAATACTTATTGTTTCGACACTTGCATGATTGACGATAAGCACAAAAATAATTATTAATGTGTTACTGCAATTCCATGTGAAGCGGGCTACTAGCTAAGGTAGTTACACTACAAAACTATTAAGTTTGCTTAGTAATCGTTCTTTAATAATGTTTGTTGACGTACTTTTTCAAGAAAAATAGTCAAGTTTTAGAATGTGCAACTATTGTATGAATGCATAGGTTTAGCAGTTTTGCCATTTCTGTGTTTTATGTAACGTTTTACGCACTTTTAGCTATACTAAGGTTTTCATTCAATTTGTTCGTGAGCAACGAAGATCCTCTATAGATAGGTTTATTTAAAAATTGTTGACTCTATATTTGATGTCTTTTATTGTTTATGAGGAAACGAAGAAATCATGTAGTAGGATCAGTCAAGCTAAATCTACATAAGTAGGAAGTATGGCAATAGCAATATTTTTTTTGCTTTTCATTAAACAGAATCAGTCAAGTTAACTTGATAAATTTAAAATAGCTTTACTTCTGTGCAGTTCTAGATGTTATGTGGAAAGCAAAATGAGTCATTATTACGTTTTTTGAGATGTAATAGATGTATCAGTGTAGAAACTGAAATCTATCTAATGTCTTCTGTGTGCAGTAAAGTAAGCTGTAACATTATTCCAGTCAGTTGCAATTTTTAAGAAAATATTTGCTTGTTATCATGTATTCAAAAATAAAAATAATTCAAGTAAAAGTAATCCTTGAAAAATAGCACTTTCTTAATTTCTTCTCTTATTTTACACATTTATTTACATCGGTAAATTAAATTCATAAATACATAACATGTATGAAGTACAAACAATAAACATCAGTCATTTCATTCATTATTTCAACAACGCAGTTTCTATTTAGCAATAATTTCGTGCTATTAATTGGAACTTTTTGAAGAATGTGTCCCGTTTTCTGCATTTTTCCCTGTTGCACTACTATTAGGGAAGAACTTTGGATAGTAGTGACCCAATGTCTCAACATTGTTAAGTAGCACTAATCGAAGTTTTTCAGTAAAACTTGGATCTAGCTTGAAAAACTCTGTATTTCTATTGTAAGCTCTAGTGGCAGGATCTTTAATAAATAATGCTGGTACTGGCACATTCATTTTCATATAGCCCCAAATATCTCGTAGCAAATAAAGCACTTCGTTAGCCTTCAGTTCATGCACAATTTGTCCCACGTTGCTCAGAGGAGGTGGCAAAAGTTGTCCTGTTTTCATGATGTTAATCAGACGAATGGTCCAGTCCAACTGAGTGGGCGAGTGTCTCGACTTTGATTCCTGAATAGATAGATAAGCCTGTTACAAAACACGTTCCATTGCAAAACGTTTAGCATAATTGTAATTTCGAAATACCTGGCTGGAAGTCCAATGAGCCATTAGGGTAGCCATGAGAGCTCGGAGGAGGACAGAACAATAACATAGCGAAGGGCAGTGGTTTGCAACAACGTCAAGTAAGTCCCAAAGGTATGGATGGTGCTCAAACGCTCGTCTGATTTGTAAATCTCGTTCTACTTGAACCTACAAAGTCGGCAGTAAAAATTCAATATTAAAAACGGGTTAATCAAGACTAGACTAGATAGAGAATTAAAACTGTGGTTGGCATACTTTTGAAAACTCTTCTTCCGGCCACGGTAATCCATTAAACATAACGTCCGGTGACACAATCTCGACTAGAAGAAGCGCAACTTTCCTCATAGCCTCTGGAGACACATGAGGTATTTTTGATGGCTGATGATCCCTAGATCCATTTCCATTTTCATTCCCGTTAGATACTACTGCCATGCACACGTTAAGTATTGCGCTCAAAAACATGTTTAAATTAAACTTTGAGTCGGGGTTGGTTTTGATGTGAATTTTGGGGGAAACTCCCCAATTTCTCAGCTCACTTTTGGCAAGCTTCCCAGAATGAAGACTAGTTGAATGGGCACGAGATAAACAAACACTTGCAGTTCTCCTCTGGTTCTCTTTCATTAACGGCATATACATAGAAAATCGTTCTGGTTGAAACTCATCGTTATCACAGAGGTTGTCTACGTCAAATCCCGACAAGGAGGATTTAGACCACACAACTTGTTCCATAAATAAAGGCCGATTATCAGGGTCCAGCGAAGTCTGGACTAAGCTTCGAAGTGCATCATTTTGTATAGCTGGATTCTCCGACAATTCAGATAGTAATTGTGCAATGTGATAGACTTCTGTTGCCTTCCTGGTCCGGTTATCGACTCGCAGCAACACGTGAAATAAGTAGTTTACTAAAGACCGTTCCAATGTCAGTAGATCACCGAATTTTGCTTTCTTCGAAAGATTTCCGAGCTTTGCAATTATTTCTATAATCAAACTAGCCTCATCCATTGAAAATGCTGGTTTGTGAACATCTAAGATGGAAGTTAGCAGAGTCAAATTTTCTTGTAGCACAGTACACAATTTATGACGCACGGGATACTGTTTCACAGATTCAGACTTTAGTAAACGTAGAATGTTGCCCCAAATTCTAAGCGGCTCATCTGTGTAAGGTGCATGATACTTGGACTGAGTTGAAGAAAGCTCAGACTTTACTGCTAAAATTTTTAATGAGTCTTGCAAAATAGTGGGATGCTTGAGCTCCATTGCCGCTAGCAGATCGGTTAAGTGCCATAAGTGCTTGTCTTCAATTGCAAATCGCAAGTAGTGACATGCAGCCGTGATTCCAATTGCAGGGTAGTCATACACGGCTAGAAGTTTCACAAATTCTCTTGCAGTTCTACAAACTTGTGGATCCATATCAGTTAAAAATTGAATAATGACTTGGTTGTTCTCCTTCAGAGCTGGAATGCAGGGAAATTCCCGTCCTCCAGCATCAGATTCATACAATATACTTGATATTTCCGAGATGAAGTGGTCTGCAAAGTTCAAATTTAGAAAGGTGGATTCTGATATGTTTGAAATATTAAAATCGTTCGGAAATAGTACTAATGAATAAGGGCAGGCATATACCTAATAATACTCGAGCTTTCTGTCCTACTGAGCCAGTCCACGTTTTGCAGCCTTGCATCAAAATTTCCAGTGCTTTTGGTCCACGAGTACTTTTCAAAATAAAATGAGTTACAAGTGCAATAATAGCACGATCCTGCCCTCCAAAATGCATCTGAATCCATCGGGGAACCAGGTACACTAACTTTTCCAAAGCATCGCCTTTAACTACATGTACAAATTAACAGTTATTTCAGTTATCTGTTGTCTTTTTATCATAAAAATTTTATGCTAGCTAACCCGTATTATGCCAAACTATGGCAGAATCACACATCAATCTCACCTTTAGGTAAAACACTATCCATCAGTACGTCTAATAAGTTCACAGATGGTGAGCATAGTTGCAAGAGGTAAGGAATAGAAAAGGTTTCGGTGTTTCTTGCTTGTTGTATTTGAATTCCTGATAAGGCTTCCTAAAATTGGAGATATACAAGATGTGTTTTAATTTTAATTAATCGCTCCTGTTTTTGCGATTAAAAATAAAAATTTTATCACTTAAATACTACAACAAATGGAAACTCTACCTCCAGAGTTTGTTGAAATGCATGTTGCACTTCCTTGGCGTGAGTTGTCACCAAATGACCCAAGATTCCAGCAACTGAACTTAACTTAGAAATAGTTGGAGGTGTTGATGAAAAATGCTGAAGACCGAGAGCCAAAACTTTGCTAACAATGGTTTGAGGATAAGTGTTCCCGACATGAGCGACTACCCAGTCAAAGTGAGGACTATGAGTGGCACTTGTATCTGTGGAAAAGTTGCAAATCGTCAAATAAATGTATCTAGGTATGTTACATATACACAAGATTATTAAAATGAGCATTATGCGACTTTGGTGTAATTTTAACCATTTGTATTTAATTATTACCTAGTAAGGCTGAAATAAAGGTGTCTTCATTGGCATGATCCTTGCAAGTCAGCGAGCGAGACGTTAAATCAAGAAGACTCTGAACAGCTTTGCACCCCATCCAGATCTGAATAACTTCGTTTACACTTTGACAATGGCCAAAAACCGATGCTTTACTACTAAAGTGAGATGATAGCTGTCCCAACAATTGCAACGTCCACTGTGACAATATCGGGGCCCAAACACGCCCACACGCATCCAAGTACAAAATAAAGGCTGCATGAATGTCTTCCAGAAGGATAACTTCATCATCAGAGTGCTTGATGACAACAGAGTTCTAACCCAAACAATTAAAATGCTTTAATCAAATTGCAATTTACTGACTACCGAAACTAAACTAAATCAACAAAGAAGCCATAACTTACCGTAGCATCTACCGCTTGCGACATATAGTCCTTCACCAATTTCTCATACACCTTCGAAATAAATTCGAAAACGGAATCCCGACTGCTTGGCAGATGACGCAGAAGATACATTGCAGAATGTGTCACCCCTTTAATCTGCTTTGCGGAGAAGGAATGTGAGGAGAGCAGAGTGTGTCCATTTAAAAACTTCTCGAACTCTACCCTTAGGTCCTCCACAGTCGGGGACTTCGGAAACCGCTCCAAGAACACCATAGTTGTGCTCTTCACAAATTTGCTAATACTACTGTCTGCGATTCACAAATAATAGCTAAACTTCATTCAGCACTTTTTACAGCTGTGAAGTTTGAAGAAAGCCACAATAATGTACTTTAGTTACTTTTTTGTAAAACAACTGCAATAAATTAATTTTGTCTAAGTCGTTCACACTGAGATTAACTACTAGGTAATTACTGCAATTTTAAACCTGCTCCATTTTTGCAACAAATGTTTGATTCAAACTTAAAATTAATTATTAATTCTTGACGTGAGCAGAAAGTGAATGCACTCAGAAGGAAGGAAGGATGTAAACAAGACAAGATGATTACGGTGCATGCGATATGATAGCCCTAGAAGAGCAAAAGAGCCAAGAGCACAACTAACCTTTTATTTCAGCATGCCCCAGTTTTTGAGGGGCGAAATATTATGCCTTTATCTATTACAAACACTTCTCGATTGTCTTTGCTTTCATGCTTTTATTTTACGCGTTCATGAAGAATGATGAACCCACACCCTACTACATGCTTTTTTTACAAAATATTATGCTCTTTTGATTTTTAAATTTAAGTTACATTATACAATTTAACAATTAACGTAAAGTAATCGGTATCCGGTGCCCATAAAGCTTAAAAAATTTATTTCATAGTTTTGAATTCCACATACAAATTAATACAAAAAAACAATAAATTATTGATAATAATGATTTATGATTCAAAACGAAATAAATAATGTTGGTTAGGTAGGTATAGGTAGGTAGTTTAAAATGTATTATGTTATTGACTACTGAAACTTTCATTGAGGTCACTTAAGCTGAATTCTTCATTAGGATGTATGAACGGCAAATCTTCAGGGATCACATTACTTCCATCTTCCTGTATATAAAAAAAGTAAGGGAGTAAAGATCAAGTCTCTGTTTAGCGAAACATTAACGTTAATCTTAATTCAATAGCTGAAGCTACAACAAGAAAAAGTCATATTGCTTAATATAAACTATGCTATTATAAGAATAAAAAATAATGAAAGCTAAAATCCTTAAAATGCACTTTAACTTCAGTTTGACAATCGTTAATTACTAGTCCTAGACAGACTATTATTAGAGCAAACCAACTATAGGCGACGTAAACCAATGTTATCTCTAATCTCTACATTAAACTTGAACTTACTGATTTGACAGTGTCTGCGTTATCATCAGCATCCAAACAGGTTAGAAAGTCATCGTTTTCATATGTAGGAAAAAAGTACTCTGGCTGGTTCCAAAGGTTACTTTGAAGTAGCATGTCTCGAAATTGTTCTATGCTGTGACTCGAAATATGTTGAAGCAAAAGTGTTTGTTCCGGAAACTTCTTCTCACAACATGGACAAGTGGTCTGATATACACTTCTGCGAATGAAGTTTACTACTTTTATCTAGAAATAAATAAAGAAAAATGTATAAATAAATACAAGAATAAATATGTTAATATGTAGCACTACAACATTAAAGCTAAAGATACTCTAAAAACTAGCTAATAGTTTTCATTTTACTTTTTGATAAAAGTCTAAGGTAGTAGTTGCATTTACAAAATCCAAATTATGGTCAGTCTTCATGTGACTCAACACGACTTGATAATCGGAATTTGAAGTCTTGCAAAAGAGGCACACAACGTTTCTCTCTTTTTCATCGACAGGCTCAACCCACTCATTTTCATCCTTTTCCTCTGCAGTATCCTCAAGCTGATGAAACAGAAAGTATGCAATTTATTAATTAATGTTGCAATTATAACATAGTTTTTTTGCTATCATTTTATTTCTTTAACTTTATTTTTTCTTACTTGGATCGCTTCCCACGTTTTTCCTGCTTCCAAATAATTAACCAAATAAAATCTATCGTATTCACTATTCCTTGGATTTAGCTGACGGTGTTGTTTTTTCCTCATGTGTTCCTTGAGCACTGCTTTATCCTTAAAAACATGCTCACAAAATAGACACTCCAATCTAGACAAATAATTAAAAAATCATAGAATTTCTTTGTCATTTCACCTCATTCATATCATATCTAATAATTAAATAATTATCAATACACCACAAAGTGCAATAATGTTTGTTATCAAGTTAAATCCGCCTAATGTGACATATTGAGCTTACCTGTTTAACTTATCTTCGATAAGCTGAAGAAGTTCGTTAACAAAAACTAGATTGTCTGGCTGTCCAATATGAAAACTGTGACTTTCTCTCATATGATCAAAATAGTGTAGGCGATTTCCCATCACAGTGTCCCGGCAGAATAAGCAGCGACGAATGAAGCTAATATCCTCCCGTTCCTTCCGGTTTACGTCTAGTACAATGTTCTATATAGAAAAAGAAAAGAATTGCCTAAGTAAGATTTTAAAAAATGCAAAAATCAAAACACCTACTTCGTCATTTCTACATATGTAATAATTCTTGTTACCAATCTCTTCTCCCAAAGACTTTTCCTGAGTCGACTATCTTCCGGAAGTATCGGGGACAGCATATAATATTTGTTCTTGCTAACTCCATCACTAACCGCACCTTCGGTCTCGACTTGATTGCTGCTGTCGGAATTATTGGCCCCCTTCGCATATGTAACATTTCGAATTTCTTCTGTCACAAATGCTACGAACAAATCCGTCATTTGGACAACTTTTAATCTTTCCCTCCAGTGACTTAAATACTTAGCCCAGTTAGCCACTTCCTCCACATTTTCAATAACTAATTGGTGTTCCGTTAATAAATGTGCCAGAAATTCTCCTTGCAGCTTCTTATCCCGTTGAATGCCACTGGCTTCAAAAGAGCAGGAAGGAAACAGGCACAGAACACTTCCATTTTCTCCAAGAAGATCTGAAGACGACAGCGACTGAACGTCAGCCCCATATCCTTTATGACCACCATCAGATTTCTCCGCCCCTGCTGCTGACCCTTCCAACTTCGTGGAACCACTTCCAGATGCAGACGCTGAAGAGAACCGCACTACTGGCAGTGGCAGTGATTGCGACGACGACCCCGAAGACGAAGCAATATTCAGCTCATTGTCAACTGCAAAAGACAGCACTTCCAGAATGGGATCGTTGATGCTCATTTTTGCAATTAGTTAAACGTAATTAGAGGTTAACTAGGTTAACGATAACGAAATCTCAGCCCTTCTTCCGCAAAACGGCACAAAATTGGAGAAAGTGCATGAGTGAGTGCGACTGAACAGTGAACGTATTCGATTCATCACATGTTTTTCCCCAAAAGCAAGACAGACGTAGAGAACAGGCAGAAGTGCAAAGTGAACGGGAGCAGGATGGATCACTGCCTCCATTCCATAGTGCACATCATTCTCGTCTCTATTTGCCCCTTTCATTGTGAGGAAGCTTTGAGCTTGTTATGGGGAATTGTACCGAAAATAGCTAAAAAGTGAGAAGAGCACTCAAATAAAAACAAGCAGCCAAGCTAGGTGGATAAAACGTTTGGAATGGGATGTGGGATGAAGAGAGTTTTTTTGTGTTTTAAAAATTAATTAATAATTAATCAGTGACTGAGCAAATAGTCTTCTGCAGAGTCGGCGTTTGTGATCTACTAGATTATAGTGATAATCAGGATTAGGAGTTGACAACAAAACAATAACAAAGTTATCCGAAGTCCGAAAAGCATAAAGCAATGAGTGGACCGGCATTATCCTTCGTGGGCATTAAGTTTTGTCCAGAGTGGTAAGTCATTAAAATTATAAGTAATTAAAATTAAATTAGTATCCTTATCCTTCATTTTTAGTCCTAACTGGAACTGGAGTCAGTGAGATGTTGATTACGGACCTTTTAAATGACTGATGATTTTCTAGTTTTGAAATAATTAATACATGATCATTTTGATAAAATGATACGACACATGACACATGATGATATTTATTTTTGCTGTAGATTTTATTTATTACGAGGGGCTATAAATAATTAAGATGTCAACTTTTTAATTTTTTCAAACAGTAACAACATGCTTTACCCTCGAGAGGACAAGGAGAATCGGCAGTTATTATATGCTGTAAGTAACATAAATGATTTTTAATTTGAGAAAAAAGTAAGTTGTACGAGTGTGTGTTATTTATTAAATTGTAAACTAAATCAATCCTGTGACAATCACAAACAATTGTCAAAAGTCGTAGTATTATATTGTTCAAGCCTTGAAGGCTAGAGTCATTACAATTACTCAATTTTACTGTACTGTGTCCTTCCTGTTTTAATATCAAAATTTTTAAATTTGAAAGAAAGTGGGAAAAATGAATAATTATTATTTTTTTGTTATGCTTTTACAGTGCCGGAATTGCGACTACAAGCAGCTTGCAGATAATAACTGCATTTACGTAAACAAAATCACGCATGAAATTGAGTAAGTGAATCACGGCTAACGACATCGAATGCGAATAATTTTCAACCAGGTTTATATTATACTATACATATCATGTGTGATTTGTTTTCAGTGAACTGACGCACATTGTCAGCGATGTAATCTCAGATCCAACTCTTCCCAGAACAGAAGACCATCCGTGCCCTAAATGTCAGAGTAAGGAAGCAGTCTTTTTCCAGGCACAAACAAGAAGAGCGGAAGTAAGTTACTGGAATATTGTTTTTAAAAGGCTGAAAGGTTTATTTGTTTCGTTTTCGTTGTTTTATTATGTGAGTTTGTAGTTTGGTTCTGTAAAAAGTAGTTGTAGTTAGTTGTTTGCTACATTTAAATGAATGTAGTTGCTGACTTGTTATGCATGTCTGTTTTTATTTTTCCATGTGGATTTGATTGATAATTTATTTATGCAACCTAATTTGAAATTTTAGGATGAAATGAGACTTTACTACGTGTGCACCAACCAGCATTGCACCCATCGTTGGACTGAATAACTGTATTGACCCAAGCTACTAACTGTGTTAAGTACCTCTGTGTAATTTAAATTTATGTAAAGTATTTTAAATTTTAAAATCGTACTTTGAATATTATTTAATGTTCAAATTCTTTGGCGTGGCCAGCTGTACAAAAATATCAAAAATTACTTAAAGTTGAATAATAAAAGTCACCAAACCGAAGTTCCTCATCTTTGTGAAATGCTTGCTTCGCATATTAATTTTCTCTTTTCCGTTTTGAGTTTTTTGGACATTGAAATAATTACCTAATTAATTTAATAGTAAAGTTTACTACTTGAATATTTTATATTTCTCTTATAATTTAATCTTTATCCTTAATCTCTAGGCTATATGCAGGCTGCACGCATAATCATAATCGGAAACACGCACGAAGCAAATTAAGCCAAGAAAGTTCTATATACTCGAATTCATCGTACCATGACCTACGCACACCACGCTGCAGCAGCTAGGACCCAATTTGATAGTACGTAGCAGATAGTAAGATTTATAGACATGAGGTTTCAACTTTGATTACATTTTTCTTATTTTCTCATTATCAATTTAATTATCTGAATTCTGCTACTGCAATGATACAAACTTAGAGAGAGGACGGCAAAAATCGTGTATGAAAGTTTAATCGTCACGCTTGAGCAATTGGCGAGTGTTTACGCAATTACCTTCGAGCATGAAAGCAAACCCTGTTGACTAAGATCACTGATTGAACTAACTTTTGAGGACCTACTACTGGCTTCTAGTGCGTAGGTGACTACCGGATTAGATAATTTTTCCTGCAGGCATTTTTTTGGATACGGTTTGTTGCGTTTGCTTTTATTGTCTCACACAGTTTCTGCAAAATTCAAATAGTTCTTGTGACTTTGCGAGTACAGAAGAGAGATGTGATTATTCAGCATAAGCTCATGAATTTGTCTTGAGAATTTTGCTCAGAGGAAATATGGGAGTGAAAAACGGTGTAGAAAACTTGAAAATTGTTCTTTAATAAAGATAGAGATGATGACTTAGCAAATAAGCAAATCCTTGTCAGATTGCGAATCACGTTTAAACGCTTTTTCCATCCTTCAAGGTAGTGAATATTGAAAAGCTGAGTAGTTTAGTTGGTGTAAGTGCATGTTCAAAGGAAATTTTTGAAGTTTTTAGAGTAGAGTGGCTGGTTGTGCAAACCAATCATGCAACTAATCTAGAATTGTAATGGAATATTCTCCAGGTTGTTGATGAGTAGATCGTAGATATGGAATAATTTATTGCAACATTTCGAATCTTAAATGCATGTTTTACAAGACACGATCTACTAGTGAATTTTGGAGGAGACGGGCGTGTACCTGAACCTGAACTAAAATGGAAATGATGGGTACCGTCCCCAGTTTAGTGATCCCGACCCCAGGCGATAGTAATGATAGCCATAAAAATAAATTGGATCTTTTCGACAGTATCGAATATGCGGTTATTGGGAGTGTGGATAGCCTGGATGGAAAGGAGTCTCCTATATATGTGAGCATACCGGCGTTTGCTTCACTTTCATCGCAAAATTGTGCTCGTGATGATCAGCCACAGCAGGAAGGGGATTACCAGAGTATAGAGTGCTATAGCTATGTGGAGATGAAATATCCCAGCCGTCCTTCCACCATAATTCAGCATAAGCATATAGCTACGAGTTTTCCTCGTGATACTTCAAGAGGTGATCATCATCCGAGTTCCAGTTTGAGCTGTAGTGGTGGTAATACCAATTTCAGCCCTGCCATATTCGCAAAGAATACTTCGGCCAGTGCCCCAACTCTCCCAAGTTATTATCAGTGCAAGCGTGAAGGAGACAGAATAATCAGAAGTAGTTGTAGCGATCAAGCATATCCCTCCTATCACCATTATTATCACCCGCATCAACATCATCATCAAAGTCAAAGTCAAGGTTCTTTTGGACAAGATTACTTTTACTATTGCTTTGACGAAAACACATTCTTTGATGCGGACCTGTGGAAAGAAGACGGAGGAGAAGAATCACTGTACTCATTTGTCTCGTTCTCAGCAACTTCAGCATCTTCATTACCTACTAAACTAAATAGTTGTCCGAGTTGGTCTGCTCCTCCAACGAAAGTTCAGCCAGTAGCAATCCCAAGAGCCACTCTGAAAAGACATCCTCGCAGATTGGTGATAGGAAGCTCGAGTTTCTTAAAGTACTTGTCAGATATTTTGGAAATTTCTCAGGAGTTTTCGTCAGGCAACATGGGTTTAGGCGAATTAAGTCAGGATCCTGTTTACGTAAAGTTGGCAGCGTACTGGAAGGAAAATGAGTCAAAGTTGGATATGAGAGATTTGTTCAAAAATGATCCAGAAAGATTCAAGAAGTTCAGGTAAGGATGTAAACGAGTAGAATTTTGACATTACAAAACGAGCTTATAGAGAGGAACGTTTCTAAATCACGCTTTTCTTAATTTCATTTCAAACGTAGCCTTGAGCTGGAATTTCCTGATCCTGATGGTGGCTCGCCATTGCTTTTGGACTTTTCGAAAAATCTTATCAACGAGGATATCCTCAAGTTGCTACTGGATCTAGCCAAGTCCCGGAAAGTGGAAGAGAGACGAGATGAAATGTACTCTGCAGGAAAAATTAACACTACTGAAAATCGAGCAGTGTTGCACATTGCCCTTCGTGCAAGGCCTGACGATCCCCCAATTACTTTGGATGGAAAGAACGTCATCACTGATGTCACTCGCGTGCTCAAGCAAATGGAAGAGTTTTGCAACGATATTATCGGTGGAAAATGGGTTGGCTACACGGGAAAGAAGATCACTGATGTTGTTAACATTGGAATTGGAGGATCTGACCTGGTATGAAATAAACATTTAATTTACTACATATTAAAAAACAATTAGTGTTAGATACGGAAGAGTTTTAATTTAATAAATAATTAATAAATATTTACACGATTTGTCGATCAGTCTTTTAAGTCCACTCCGCTTGAAAAGAACGTTAGTAAAGAACAATAAGTTAATAAGTACATATTAATCACTTTCTACTTTAATTATCTTGACTTGTGCATGCATGCAATAATTTGAGTTTCTATCGGCATACGAAATAGGTTCCAGCTCTTCTGGCCCTGCTTGGCGTATGGTACAATTCCGTTCTCGGTTGGGAGTCACATGCTATTCTTCCCTATGATCAATTTCTTTCTAAGCTTCCGGCATACCTACAGCAAGCGGATATGGAATCCAATGGAAAATCCACTACCCTCAGTGGTTCCCGCATAACAGCTTACAACACAGGCCCAGTCATTTGGGGTCAGGCAGGTACCAACGGACAGCACGCCTTCTACCAACTATTGCATCAAGGAACACGTCACGTTCCTGCGGATTTTATTGGATTTGTTCAAAAGCCTGAAGTGATTTCTGGAATCAGTCATCACTCAATTCTTTTGGCCAACTTGATTGCCCAGCCAGAGGCTTTGATGATTGGTCGCACTCCACCAGATTCCGTTGCCCCTGAACTGAGACCTCACAAGTTTTTCTCGGGAAATAGACCAACAAACATGATTCTTGCGAAAAAGCTAACACCTTTCACACTGGGAGCATTGATTGCTATCTATGAACATAAGATATTTGTTCAAGGTAGCATTTGGAATGTCAATTCTTTTGATCAATGGGGGTAAGAAGTTATTTTTCTCTAATTTCATATTGTATTGGATGACTCATTGGCATTGATGTAAGTTAGTAAAAGTGTACTTTGCATTTCTGTAGTGTGGAACTCGGCAAGGAATTAGCTAAAGCGATTGAACCCGAATTAGCCGGAACCTCTAAAGGCAATCATGACGGATCTACACACGGAATTATTGATTTCATTTTGAAACATGGAAAGTAAATTGACAGTAAAAGTCATAAGGCACGTCAAAATCGAACTCTTCAGTAGAAAAATAATAAAAAGGAAATTACACCTGTAATTTAGTGGATCGTGTGATTCTGTTAGTGATGTTTAGAGGACTGAGAAAAATATCAATGAAAGGCTTTAATAGTTCTAGTGGTAACTGAAAAATATATATTTGTTAATGCATTTATGTATGCATATTAGATTGGGTGGGAAAAGTTAAAAGTAATGCTTAATGCTATAAGAAATAAAGTGTTACGAAAAATGATCGAATTTTAACGAATGTAATAGTAAAAATTTATTCAAAAAATGCACCAAACACCAAACTGATATTCAAAAGATAAAGTTTAGAATAAAGTTCACATACCTATTCTACTGGCTTGACTGACTATGACTATTACACAATTTTATACGGTTACATCATCAGAAATCAATTCTTACATTCACTCAACTGGAAAGTAATTTAAATTTGTAGTAGATTCATATATAGAATAGAAACTTTTTGCAAAAGAAACTCTGACTTGTATTTTACGATGAAATTAAGATTCTCAAAATTACTACCACCAAGAGGATGGGGTCGAAGATGAACATAACAGCCCAATTGGAGACCGGCTTCTACTGCGACTGCACGAAGATACCGTAGACCGAGGGGAGTCGTGATGTCGATTATGGTACATGGAACGGCCCTGCGGTGAAAAAGAAGCTGGAAACCACCTTCGACGAGTTGGAGATAGTGGCGATTTATTTCTAGAGAAAAAATTTCTTTTTTGAAGCCTTGGAAGACCGCGACAGCCCCAAAAAAGGCACTTTTCAGTTTCCTCGTTGAGTTGCTGATTTGGATTTCTTCGCTTGTTGGTTGAGAAGTATGCGAAACTACTAAAAAGCGGGTTTGTCCGTCGTGCGTTCCAGAACTCACGACATTCCTTCCGCTCTCTTCTTTTGTCCAATATCGTTCTCTTTTTGCTTAGAACCAGGTCTCTATTTTGAAGTCTTTTCAGTTTTCGGTTAGGTTTAAAGCGTTGCTGGTCTGACCATTTCGTCCCTACAAATTACAACATCAATGAATTCATTTTTAACTATTCGTTTTTTAGACTGTAATGTTCAAGCTACTACTAAAAATTCCTAATAATATGTAATTTAAATAACTTCAGTGCACTGCAACCATTAGGAATACATTTCATAAGAATCCATCTAGAACTTACAATAATGATCAGCCGTATTAGCGTTGTTGATTGGAAAAACCGGGGTCAGACGATACACCAAAAAATTTCCAGCGGAAGTTGGAAAGACACCAACCTGGTGTAAAGTTACGAATAATGATCCCATTCTCGTGCTGTGTCAGCGTCTATCGTTCTCGGGTCAACGGGATAATAATCTAAAAGGTAATTTATAAAAATGAAAAGCGAAAATTTTTATGAAAAATATAAGCAATTTAATTGGAAAAACTTTTGGAAGGGCTGAAAGAAATTATAAGAACACAACTGCACGTTATTGTTCACTATGTTTATCTTTAAGATTAGAGTTCTATATGGTCAAGTAGCATTTTCAATGGTCATTCTTTGATCATCTGAACTGAACTTCTATAATGAAACATAAAACATACACATCTGGGCTATTGTTTCGTTTTTTGATAGCCATTGCAAGAATAGTTAATGTAGGGACTAGTGACTGGTTTCAAGATCTAGATATGCCCTCGTTAAACGTTACTACAGTAAGTGGGTGGTGGTGGGTGGATTGTATTTGATTAAAATGATTAATGCATACTAATACTGCGCTGGTATATACAAATTTACTCAAGATAACGATAACGAAGCAAAATAACTCCTGAATAGGTAATTTGGGTTTTAACACGACACACGACAATGAAGAAACGCTTTAGATAAGATAGACAAAGAAAAGAAGACTTTACCTTATAGCAAGCAGCATATAGCAGCGGAATGGTTTGGATTTGGGAGATTCACGTGCACAGCAGAAAACTAGCAAACGTGCTTGTACAGAGCAGTTCATATTTTCCATGAGAGGTTAGCATTTAGCATTAATTAGCAAGCAAAGTAAAATAGCGCGCCATGCATGCCGCTTTATCCCTTATCAGGCTATTGTCCATGTTACCCCAATTTGATGCTAAATGCGTAAAATAGCTACAGCGGAATTGTTGTGGAGAGTAGGATGCAGAATAGCCGGGTCTTGATTTTGGGGGTGCTTTTATGTAA
>JAHZND010001341.1:0-36728 GCA_027744115.1 Acrocyrtus sp. NNG-2020
CTTTTCTCTCTTCCCATTATATTATCTTTACTCAAGCTAGCATGTACACAAGTAACGCCAACGCTGGCTATATGCTTGTATTATGAAGAGTCGAGTCGTTATCTTCCTTGGATGTTAAATTTCTTCTCGGCTGTGGCCGTGCAGGATATTTTTTTTACAACTGCGTGTTTGAAACTATCACTGTGTTTTGGTGTTGTTGGCGTGCTGTTGTAGTAAAAACACGGCCGGAGAGATTAGCAGCACCACACATCTTTTAAAAGTGACTGGTTACTCCACCAGCATCACATAGGCATTATCATCATCGTATACGCTGGTGTAGAAATGAGGTTGTTTGCTCTTCTTTAAAATATATAAAAGCTATATATCCCTGTTTAAAGTATATACCTGTATGAAGTAGATTTTTTGGTGGTATGACATGAAAACTGGTATGACGCGATATGATGGTACTGCTGCTGCTCATGCTTTGGTTAATTCCTCGTTTTACGTTTCTTACAGCTTTCTTGTATTATGAGGTTCTTGAACGTATAAAATTGAGGCAGAAGAAAAAAGGTTTATTTTTTGGATTTTGTGGAACAGCCGAGTACTTTGTTGGGTGATAGAAGAGCTTCTCCTTTTCTTTGGTTTCGAGTGGGTTGTTATAAGAAAAAAAATGGGTGTATGCAACAGTGAAGAAGGACAGCTGCACTTGAGGGACGTTTTTACACGGTTTCCTAAAGCAAGGAGGATTTTAAAGGAGATGTTTATTGTCGATTTAAAAAAAAGTGGACAAATGGTAGACATCTGCTAGGAAAAGGCTTCCTTGCAGAAGCTGTGCAGGGCCCGCGCAAATCGCCTAAATTGCAGTGTGTTTTTGAGGACGAGGACACTAATGGAAAATTCATATACTGCGCTATGAATCATGCATAATTCCCACTTCTCTGAAAGTTGGGCTTGTGCAACTGGCTATATGAGAGTTGCCGGAGCGATTGATGGTCGAGGATGAAAAGCGAAATTGTTATCTTAAACCATTTTATTGGCTTCTTTACTGTCTTCACTTTTTAAAACTTCTTTTTACATAATATTTCTTCCGCAAACATTTTCAGTAGTAAAAGAAGTAGAGTGTCAGGTCACCATGTCAAGTCATTGACTTATCAGTCTATTTATTATTTTTTTACTATAGGCTTTCATAGCACACATTGCGATGTTGTTAAACTGGTAAAAGCTCACCAACAATTTTCTGCTCTCTGGAACACACGCCAATCACATTTTTTTAAAAAATGACGTTATCTCGCTCTTTGCAAGAACTAGTAACAATTTTTTTTCCAAAATGCTCCCAAACAAAAATCATGTGGTATATTAGTACCAATATCGCGTCCCTATATACTCGGACAGATTTTACTGCTGAAAATTATATGCCTTCAAATAAAAGTGGTGTTTTGTTGGCTGGGCAAGCTGTTTATTTTTTTGCCCTCTTAGCGTCCACTGAAATTATGTAATGTTTATTTACTGTTACGACCTGTAATTGCACTGTGCACTATGCACTTTTGTCTTTAGTAGGAGAGGAACAATGATGATTTCTGTTTGTTGCAGTATTATTGTAATTGTACTGAAAGTGATGGAACGGTTATGATCCTATGATGATGGTGGTGATGAATTGTGTATGTGCGGAGAAATTGTTAGTAATTATGAACCTTCCTCAACAATTTAAAGTGTGGATTAAAACGGCAATATTTACAGGCTGAAAGCTGAAAATTGAGCTGGTGTAGTAGATATGATGATAGCGATAAGGATAATCATAGTTTATCCAGTGACCCTTTCAGTACTTATGGTGGCTTGCCTTTTTTTAAGAGAAAGTTGTTATTATTATGCGATCATGCTCATGAGCTTTATATCTAGTAGGCAGCTCGGAAGTACTTGGAAGGAGTCGAGTGAGAAATGCAATAGCATAGGTCACGTCTGAAGGCAATTTATATCGTAGTGGCGTATATTTAGCTGTATAACTTTACCCTTTTTTCTAAATGTGTCTACTGTCTCCATAAATACATCATCGGGAATAACGAAGGAAAGGGCAGTTAAGGCTAGAAACAATTGCCGTTTCCGAAATATTTATAAGTGGCAACGATGAGACATGAATTTACATGATGTATCGTTTTCCGTGTACCTAGAAATGGAAGGGAGCTTTAGCTATGTCTCCAGGTTTTCTTGGTTTTTGATTGCAGTTTCAAAATGTAAAAAGATTAATGAAAGACTGTCCTTGATTTTGATTATTTCTATATTACGGAATACAACTGAATGTTCGCCTTTTACTTGAGTGTACAGCACGGTGAGTAGACATAGACTTAAAAGTAGCAGTTTATTTTAAATAGGCATACAATATGCAGGTAAAGCTGGTGACTATATAGCGACCCAGCCGGCTGGTTTCCACCGAAGGCGAAAGGCGAAGCAATCTGTTGTAGGCTTGTACATCAGTTCCCCTTTTCTCTTCCGTATAAGTACGCTCCTGTTTGTTGCTCAAGAAGACGATGCACGAAGAAAAAAAGGTCTGAGACTGAGCTGGAGGAAGATGAAGAGAAGATTTTAAACTGATCTTTTCTTACTTGGGATGCTTGCCAGCCGTTACACAAAAAAAATCTTTAAAAGGTACTGCATCCAGTCCTCTTCCTAATCATCATTGCCGTCGTCATCATCTCGATAAAAATGAAAAAGTGGAGAAAAAAAAAGTTTTGTTGGCTGCCAGGAACATAAGCTAGTTCTCCAATTTTCTGATCAGCCTAATCTTTTGTCTGGCTAGCTGGAAAAAGGGCCCCTCTTGTTTATAGTAAGACGTACGTGAGAGGGAGAGAGACAGAAACGGGGAGCGAAGAACGTACCCTCTTTCGTAGTAGTAAAGTAGTAAAAGAAGTAGTAGGAGTTGTAGTAAAGTTGTAAAAAGGGGGAAGGGGAAGACTCGTCTCTTATTTCGTCTCTCCGGTTGCTAGGCTCTTATTTTTCTTCCTTGTTTCCTAATCATCATCATCCTCATCTTCTTGATCTTCAAAATTACTGTTGCATCGTGCTCTGATCATCTTGTATTAAAAAAATCTCTTCTGGAGAATAGGAAAATAGAATAAGTAGATTTAACTGAAAGATTTTGTATCAGACAGTGAAAAGTATTGTAACGTATAAAAAAAGTCGCAGTAGTAAGTCTGGCTTGTCTACTCGAATTCACGGCGCGTTTTGCTACTTTCTGGATCTCGCTTCGCAGTTTAATTGCATGTCTCGTCTTTGGACATCCTCCTGCTCGCATTTTATTACCATTTTACAGCAAGGCAAATACAAGTTGCTTATTTTTCATACAAACTGACAAGTAAAAATGACAGGGATGATTATCATAAGGAAGGAGAGTGGAAGAAACAACAGCAGGGAAAAAAATATGGTCTGGATTGTGTGGGAACATGTCTGTTTGCATTAGCAATCTGTCATATAAAGTCTTTATTTCCTCCGGGTTTTTTTACGCATCTTTCATTTCTCATCTTTGAATTTGTAACGGCTGAAAAAATGAGAGATAAAAAACCTAATGTTTGCGTTTGCATTTTCAACGCACAAACTTTTTCTAAAGTTTTGAATTCAGATTTCTTCCTGATTTAAAACGATACTGGTAGAGGATTTAGGATTGGTGGTGGATTTTTTTTCGCGTCTTATCGCAACTTTATATCTACATGTGTGCGTGTATCGGAAAATCTGACATGAGCAAGAAATATATTGTGTACTTGTTTTCACACCTTCGACTTGCTTCATTTTTCAGTTTTGTAACGGTCGCGGAAAGAAAAAAAACTTTTTGTTTTCCCTTTCCTTTAGATCGCTTGTTGTTGTGCAAAGATCTTTTTGAGAAAATAAATAATTCATTTTCCTGATATGTTTGATGCTGGCCCGTGGTGTCAGAAAAATCTCTATTTTGAGAGGAAAATGAGCTGTAAACTGGTGTAGTGACATACTGATTTGGGAAGGTGATAAAAAAAGTTTGAAAATGACAAACGGTAACTCTGCGACAAGCTTTTGAAGAAAGCTGCTTAGTTTCTAAAAAGCTGTATGTACTATGGTGGTGACATGTTATAAGGATGGAATAAATCGGAGTGATAAGGTGTAAGGCTCTTTTCTTATTTACTGGACGATTTTTAAAAAAAAGTTTTAGGAAGGAGATTGCTATCTCTGACGAGGTATACGTAATTTAATAGATCTTTTTCTGGTATAAGGCACGCTCTCTATTCCACCCCAAACAGAAAAGGTGAAGCACCTTTCACAAGAAGATGAAGAAGAAGAAGGAACGAATTGAAGCAAAATGCAGCTGCCTTTTTTTCATCCAGCAAAAGCTGTGAGTGGTTTATGTCCATATTGGATATCAAGAGCAAATAAAGAAATTCAACAGCTGCCGTACAAGACAGAAAGTATAGCTGGAAGAATTTCAAAAGATGTTTTTTGCGGTGGTGGGGAAGCAACAAAAAAAAGAATATTTTCTTTAAAGGAAAAAGAAGTCTCCATTTAGCAGCTCCAAGTTTCGGAGCGTTTTTAAAGAAAAAAGGAAAGAAAGAAAATTGCAAAGGATACGGTGTGCGTACCTAATATTTTCAAACAATATCTGAGATCCTTTTTTTGTAAATCTTTATGATATTATGAGCATTGTCAAAGTTAGATGAGAGACGAAACAGAGAGGTAAATAAATTGAAGGAAGGTGCATCCTCGCACTATATGCGTATTAATTCAAGCGTGCATTAAAATCGCACAAAGGGACTTGGGATGATGAAGGCATCCAGGTGTGTGTATTATTTACAATTAGCGTGTTCTCCGAGTACCTTACCACTCGCGCTCTTTCTGAAAAACCTCTACTGCTCTACATTAGCATTTTGCGGTATTGTTTCCCTGTAAATTTGGGTACAGCACACAGCTCACCAGTTGGATTTTTCTCGAGGAAGTACGTAGGATTTTTAAATGAGGGAAGGTGTACTAAAAATAAATAAAAGTTGCAGAGTTGCCAGCGGGCAGAAAACTAGAGCCGGAATAAGGATTTTTTGGTGCGTTTTGTATATGAGTTCGGTAGCCTGTAATTGGGTTTCCTTTAAAAGCAAGAAACGGATAGGCCTGAAGTAAAATGCGAGGATAAAGGTAAGGATAAAGGTGCCGCGCTGTTAGTATTATTGCTGTAGCCCAAACAATGCAAGCTATCCGTCCGTGCAAAGGTGATTGCTCTGTTAGAATTGATACCTTAATACTTTCATTGAACTTTCTGTTATTGCTCCCTTCCAAACGGCCAAAGACTTTTGATGATATACTTTGTAAATGAAAGTTTTGTCAAATTGTACGTTTGTGCTGATGGAGATAAGTAGATTAGCGCTTTTACAAAGGAACACCAGCTCGCGATGGTGCACCTTGTAATAAAAGTAGAATCTATTTTCGGGTTGGAATTGGACGTTGGACGAAAATAGAGAGAGGTTATTTTTTATATTTTAGAAGAGGATGGATTTGCATTGACCTTGCCTACCTATTTTTATTTTACCTGCCAGGCTTTCTCTGTGTAACATGAGCCCTTTGGCAATAGAGGAAGATGAACAGTGGGAGTGGGATGAGTGGGTAAGAAAAAGTGGAATAAGCTTGGGGAATGTTTAGGTCAGCTAGCGAGGTTACAGACCTCGGATATAAGCTTTTAGTACATATTTAAGACGGGAAATATTTTATTGTGCAACGGCAGAAGAATATTGAGAAATTTTTAAAAAGATGTTTTCAGGCAAAATAAATAATTTCAATATGCATGCCTTGCCCTCCCTTCCGTACGCCTTTGGACAAAAATTTAATTTTTAAAAATAGTTTAAGAGAAGTGCATTCTTAATTTTTTTCTGAGGGAAACTGCCAGAAGGAAAACTAACATTTTTTAGAACCAACTGTGCACGTTTAATGTGAGGCTATAAATATGTTGTGATAAAATGCCAACGTTAAAGGGCCTCTGCTGACTGATCAAGGTGAACTTGACGATTTCCAAGTTAAACATTCCTTCCTGCCTCTCATTCCTTGTGTGAACTTGACTTGTTTCAAGAAATATTTTGAGAAAGAAAATCTCGCTTTCATTTCCAGTCCTCCAGGAACCAGAAATTCTCTTTGTTCGCTTCCAGAAAAAAAACTGAAAGTTATGTTATATCCCGTATGTTTCTAGCTAGTGATTTGAATACTCTCCTCAAAAAATCCTGCTGATGATGAACCTTGAAATTTAAAATCGCTGAAAGGCTTTTGAATTGTTTATGATAATGATTATCAGCGTAGTACTTCTGTGATATGAGGAAAAAATAGATGGAGAGAATCGGTAAAATGCTGTTTTTCTACTTCTCCGAGGACTTCTTTTTGCTGGAAGCCATCATCACGATTTCAGATTTTTACAGAAATGTACATCCACTTTGTAGAAGTTGTACAGTGGAGAGGAAGACAAAAATAATAAAAAATATATGGGTAAATTCATTTAATTTTTTGGGCAGCGTCATATGAGAAAAAAGCGTAACTTTTTTGTTGCATTATTTACCCTTCCTAAAAGTTTTTAGACTGTGTTGGTGGCTTCTTTAAAGATTATGGCAGTTTTAAGCATTAGTTATTGATTTACCAGTCATTTTTTCGTATGGTGGTTGTTCGGTTCATTAAAAAATTTGGCTTTTAGTTAGTGTTTAAAATTCATTCAAAGCTACAGAGCTACGGTAAAGTAATGTGCTGCATTAAGCTTGAATGGGAGTTGTGTTTGAGAGCATCGTCACTTGTCCACCCGGCGGTTGGTCCGAACTTCATTTTTATTGTAAAGCACGTAGGGAAAAAAGATTTACTGGTCAGTTGGGTATTGTAAGTTACCTTCTTGGGTTCATTGTTATTGTTACATTCAGCAAAAAAACTACTGCTGTGTGTGAGGAGGCTGTATAACTTTTCATTGCAAAAGATGAAGATGCATTCATTTTCTCATCCAGTCTGAGAATTCATTGATCACCATCGCTTTGGTGATATGATGCCTTGTAGCTACAATTGTAGTTGATAACAATGAGAAAGGTAGAGAAGTTGCAATGAATGATGTACGCGGAGTGCACAGGTATGCGGCGTGCGGTTATTATGTTTCTCGTTCTTGCAGACACCAGCGAGATATATATTTTTTACGTAGCTTCGGGTCTCTCGGAATGGATATTGACTAGCCCTTTTCTCATTTTCGAAACGTGAGTGATATATCTGAGAGTGAGCTGAGAAGTTGGTGGCTGCAACGAGTGAGTCGAGCTTTATGACAGCTCGTATTTAATACAATTAGAGAGTTTGGCCGGTAAGCTAATAAGGAAGTTGGCTAGTAAGTAGATGCTGCTGGTGTGCAACATTTCTGTGATCTCTTCTCTATCACAGATTCTTGCATTTTGCTTAGACTTTTAGGAGGGTTCTTGCGAACCACAGCGATTTTGAAAACGACGGTTCATGACAGCCGCGGCGTTGTAAATCTTTGGAGGTTTCTCCACCTTCTTCCATTTCCTCAATTCACTTCTCAATGAATTTCGAATGGATCTCCTGCGTATGCTTTTTTTTCTTTTGTGTTTTCGCTGTGAATGGTACACAGTCAATGAATAAATTGATCAGGACCATTAACTGTGCTGAACAAATCCTTTTCTTCCTCGTCCATATCAGGAATTGCAAGTCTGTAAAACTGGACGGGAAAACTGTGCTTGAAGGCAGAGCGCATTTTCCGTTTGTGTCGGTAAAAAAATTTTATTTACCAAAATGGACAGATATGGAATTTTATGGGGGTTGTACAAAGAAGTAAATGAATTCAGATGCGAGCCGTACAACAATTGACGCATAATAAAAAACATGGTGAAACATGCAATGTGGCCTCTTTAAGGCTGGCTCGTTCATGTCATGTCAAAGGACATCCATTATTCTAGTATGTTTGTGTAGGCTGCCAGAAAGTGCAAAAGAAGAAGAAGGGGGATAGACGATAAAAAAGAGAAAAAAAGTCTTTTATAACAAATATCATTACAGTTTAAGTATTCCTTGTCCTGATTAGAACACAGTTAAACTGGATGATCAAAGTGCTCCGAATTTAATTGACGGGCGGATGGACAACCTACAAAAGGCCAGTTTTTATTTTCTCCGGCCATTTACTTTTTTTAATAAAATAATAATTCCAGTTCCATTTTGACAGAATTCAAAGTATTTCTCGTAAAAATGTACAGAATCTGAGTGCATCGTCTCAAATAATAAAATTGGATTATAAGCAGATTTATACTTGCTTTGATTGTGCGGTGTAGGTACATAATAACAGTCCATATCATTATTATTCTGTTGGTATGGTGCCGAGTTGACCGGCGGCGAGTTTTTACCTTACTCATGTGTCTGTCGGCGGACTTGTTTCCCTCAGAATATGTAATTCTTATTACAATAAAAAAAAGTTTTGATAAGTAAAAAAGTTGATTCCTGGCTTTTTTCGTGCCTTATGAAACGGGAATTACTTTTTAATTTTGAAATCATCAAGGGTAACAGCATACCTGCGTGGATGGGAACAATTTTTAAAAGGCTGTCTAGTCCTTTCTGGTCTATCCAGTGAGGCGAAGCACGCCATCGTCATGATCATCATGCCTTATATAAAAATCATCCGAGTTACTGTCATCATCACATCAACGTGATTTTCATGAATTTTGAGATGCGGTGTGATTTTTCCTTTTTTCCTTTGAAATAAAGTATCACGACTTTGGATGCCTTGGCGCAGCCAGACAGCGCTTGTGTATATCAGTTACATTCCTTATTTTCTATCCTAAAGTTAGTACGGCGAGTTTCTCAGCCGGAGAAGAATTTCGCTGGCGGATGGTAAAAAAAGGAAGAAAAAAAAACATTTCGTCTCCACAAACGCAGAACTCAGAAGTTTTAAATCGGAATGCATTTTTTATTGTATTGGGAGTAGAGCGTTTAAAAGTGGAGCCGTGACCGTGATGCGTCCGTCTGGAATTCCTATTTTTATTTTTGTCTGGCTGACCATCATTTTTATAGCCACATGCGTTGCACAGTATTTGATGAATATTAACGAGTTCAGATTTAAATTCAAAGCTGGTATTTCCTCCAACCAACAAATGAACTCTGTTTGACTGATTTTTTTTATCGCTCACTAATATCAAACGAGTTGATAAATAGAAATGGAGGTGTAGCGCTAGTAAACTTTGCATCTGTTCCTCTTCCTCATTCGCTCTCTGTTTGCATCTCGATCTAAGGATCAGGATCAGGATGTGTGACTGCAACTGCCATGCCACCACCACCCCGCTTTCAATCGTGATGTGAAATCAAAGCCTACAAAAATAAAATGGAAAATGATAAAGGCTTTTGATGATGATGACCACTTGAACCTACTAGAAAGCCAAGCCTGTCTTTAAAAATATATGCGTGTTCTTATTCTTAGTCTACTCCTTCAACTTCAAGAACGAGTCGAAGACGACGAGAAAAAGGCAGTAAAACAGCAGTAACAGAAGTTAGCCTACTTTCCATTTTCAGATCACATAACAATTCATCTTGCATCAGGCGTCTGATTTCCTATTCTAAAAGCAGAACAGGCCCCAGCACTAAAAAAAATTCATGCGAGCAGAGAGTTAAATAGGAGAATGAAAGAAATGCCTTTCCAGCAGGACAGAAGTGGCATCAGCAAAGCCAAAAGTTATTTAAATTAATAGACACTCAATCCATACAGTTGAGCTATCGAAGGGGAAAAAATTCGTAATGTTTTAAGATTGATGCCTGTAAGCACCCGAGAGGAGAAGAGAGAGCAAAATGAGCAGTCCCCAAAGTGAAAAATGCGACGCAAGAGGAGAAGGAGAACAAGAGGAGTACTTGTTTCTCCATTTTTAAAGCAGTGTTTTGTCTAGTCATCATTCCTTTTGATTGAGTCCAAACTGTGAAAAGGAACCTTTACGCTTTATCTTGACTTTTGTAGGACATGCTTACTCAGTCATTTTCCATCACGTTGATGTTTCCATTTCAATATAACTTTGCAAGTAAAAATAAAAATATATAGCTGCGTGGTTAGCGGATTGGTAAGCTGAAGCTGGCTCACAAAATTCTTTCTTTCCTCTCTCTCTGCTTATATGTTTCTCTACCAGCGTGAGTCGCAATTAAAGGAATGTTTTGGTTAAAAGCGACGAATGATGGGGGATGAGCGCTGACAATCAACATTTTTCTCATTAAGACCAGATGAATGGAGAGTAGTCGAGAGTCAAAGTTCAGTATGGACCATGTTGAGCATTTCTCTGACGCTAGTGATGCTGAAAAACTTTATATCTGCTTAGCCTCAGATGTTTTCCAAATGCAACCTAATTTCGCCAAAATAAAAATCTTTTTTTTTGCGGATGGATGATGATGGATGATGGGGTATATCACATGTAATTAAAACAGCTGCTGGTTCAGCTGAAAAAAAATACTAAATTGTTTTTCTGCAACTCGTTAAGCTGTTGATTAAAAGAGGTTATCGTTATCAAATAAGTTAAAAATGTGACTACTTCACAGTAAGAAGAAGGTTTTTTTGCTCTAACCAGTATATCTGCTGATGAGCAAGCTGTGACAATAGTGCAATTCAACCGAGAGCGAAAAACAGTGCACATTAAGCACAGCCTGGTAATTATGAGTGAAGCGTTTTTTTATGTTGGAAAAAATGTATTCAAATGTGGATGATGTACATTACCCTAGCGATTAACGATTTATGCTTGTTTTGCTCCGGCTTGAATTGGAAGGGTGTGGCGAAACTTGTCCAAACTTAGATTTCGTGGGGAGACCGGTAAATGGAAGGCAAGGTATAATTTTAAGTTTAGAATTGAATAGAAAAGTAGCAGCACAACAAAACAGGTGAAGAATGCAGTATATGATTAGTGATTAGTAATCCCGATAAGAGAAAATGCATTCATGACTGTGAATAATTCTTTTTTTAAAAATATATTCATTCAGCAGCATGTGCATCCCGGATTAGAATACATTTTTTTTATGCTGGTAAGGATGGCGATGGCAGTATGATAAAAAAAATCCTCCTTGTAAATTGAACAAAAGATGGATTTTTTTATCTTGTGATTATATCCGTGCAAGCCTTTATTTCCAGAGAAATATGAGCATCACATTTTTATTCGAAGGGAGGGCCATTTTTTTCTGGTGACTTTTGACGTGATGATCCCAGCCTACATTTTATATGCGATGGGTTTCCAAAGGGCAATATGTGTCCAGTCAGGAAACATGGATGAAGTGATGGAGTGCATGCATGCATCTCATTATAGTAATTTTTTGAACGGCGCTGAATACTGTGTACTTTTTAATTTCTGAAGGAAAGCGGGATAACGATCTCTTCTAGGCACACAAGTTGAGCAGGGAATGTCAAGTGAGCTCGGGTGAAAAATGATTGATTATGAAAAAAATGTTGCCGCAGTCCGTTAGCTTATACAGTGTCCAGTTTTTTTACTGTCTTAAAAGATTCAACGGTTGGATTGCACACACAACCGCATTCCTTCCTGGCTACAAGTATCGCATCATCAATTCTCACACCAAACCAAAGTGTATGTGCAAGGAAGGCAAAGTGTGATTTTTTATGATGTGGACTGCGCAAAGCAAGATAAATGAGTAGACACTTGTTGCATTTCTGCTGGCTTCCTTTGAGCTACCCTTTCCGAGAAGGGGAGTATTAGCAACAGGTCCAACTTGCAAAAAAATGTTGGTTTCATGCACCCATAATTTACAATTTACAAAGTTTCAAGTCAATTTCAAATTCCTTCAAGCTGCAAAAGATTATTTTGCCCGTGATCTAAATGAATAAAGGTGTGCCTTTTGGTGTCAGGCAGGACGGTTTGAACATAAATCTCTTTCCCAATTTTATTCTCTCTCTCTTTAAAATCGTGGCAGAGAATGTAATGGCAGGATTATAAGATTTAAAAAAGCGAAAATTTATCTTTCGGTTCATAATTCCCGTTCCGCTGCCAATGTTCAACCCAATTTTATTCTCTCTCTCTTTAAAATCGTGGCAGAGAATGTAATGGCAGGATTATAAGATTTAAAAAAGCGAAAATTTATCTTTCGGTTCATAATTCCCTTTCCGCTGCCAATGTTCAGCTGGATGAGATTGCCAAGAAATATAAAATTTTTTTTGTATAAACTTGCAGAGTTAGTGATCACGTTATGGGCTTTAAAAAATGCTATTAATTCACACAGAAAATGCGCTCGCTTTACTTTCACGCTCTTTTACACTTATGATCGTAATCATTTCACTTTATAATCTCCGCCGGCGATATGCACCCAAGAATATGCGTTTTATGGATCGGAATTTGGGTTTATCTGGAATGAAGCAATGATTTCAGATGAATAATATATGGAACAAGTTCATGGCGATGATCAAAAACGATTTCTTGCTAATGTTTACGTAGACTGGGATCATTTTTGTTATGATTATGGTTATTGTTATGGGCAACATCACTATGATTTTTCTTAGCGCTGACAAAGATCATCATCCTGATTGCTCCATACACACATTGAGCTGGTTGCAGAGGAATGTGTGTGCTCGGTTGGGTGGTGGTGGTGAGACGATGAGCACGATTATTTCATGACAAAAATGCATACTGGCATTCCAGATTACGTGTGAGGTGAGCCTATGGTGAACTTCAAAAGTGGTCCTTGTTCTCACTCTCATGAACCATACCATTGTGTCTGGGAGAGTTCATCGAAAGGGCATCCAAATCAGAAAATGATGAAAATATGCGTTCTCAAAATTCTCGTTGTATTCGTGCCCCAGTCTGCTGAGTGCTGACTCAAGAAAAAAAATGAAAGCGTCTCGAGATGATTCCGTTCTTGATTGTTGTAAAATGGAATGCTTTGTGAGTACTCGTACGCATGCCTGGAGTCAAATTCATTTGATGAGCTTGTTGGATGATGTATCCCTAAAGTGTGGTTTTCCTTTCGAGAAAAGAAAATGAAGGATTTTGTTTGTCTGGAGAAAGAGATCACAGATGCTTTTGTTTATCCTGGATTCCAGACACATTTCCTAGGAAAATTCAGCTTTTACATAGTAATGAACAGAATTCAATTTATCAAAGCTATCAATACTACTCACTGTCTGTGTGAGAAACTAGCTGTTATTTTCTCTGTTCACGTAACTGTGCTACAAAGTTAGTCCCTTTACGTTTCCCAATAATAATGACGGCGAGTTACGAAAAGAGCTACACTTTGTACAGTTACATAAGCTGAGTGGGTTGAAAAGTGTGCTTCTAGACTGGGCTAATCTTAGGGAGAGGTAAATCAGGCTGACTCAGTAATTTTTAAGACTTACTTCGTGAAGGTTCCCTTTGTTTTTACATCATTTAATATTCTCGCAAGGGCAGTAAAGTATTGGAAAGCATGGGAAAATTTTTTTAAGGATCCTTCTTAAAGCACAGAATCAAGGAGATTTCCAGTCTACAGAAATTTTCACACGCTTTCGTTGTTCCTTGTAGACTGTAGACGGTTGTTGCTCACCTCGTTGAGGAGCATCATCATCACTGTTTTTTTTAACTTTTCGTATTTTTAATATGCATGTAACGTGCCTCCTATGCACATGTAATTTATTACGTTTTCTTGCGTAAGAAAAGCTGATGTGGATATTACGCTACATTGTGGCTGTTAGTAAATTGTGAAGTTTTTTTTCCTTCGTCTTGGCAGCAGCACAACAAACTTTGATTGCAATGAGCTGCATGTGCATTTTGAATTTTTTTTTGTTCGCATCCACTTAATTCTCCTTCATGGATTGGGAAAACATCGACAAGAGAGAGAAAGAGCGAAATCATTTTAAATAAGCGATTCATTTAAGATGAGTCTCTGAGCAGGAATAATTTATGGACCGAGAGAGGTTTCATTGCTCTGGGAAATTAAATGGGAGGAAGGAAATAAATGGCCAATTTCTTAATAGATGTAAATAAAATGGAAGTGGAAGCGGAGGGGAATTGTTTACTAAAGTAAGGGAAAAGTGCGTTTTGTGTTTTTTCCCTGCTGGTTACACAATAAAAAAATCCAGAGAGTTTGACTAGTCCATTCAAATAATCGAGCATTGAGTGAATCTATTAGGAAAATGGTTTGGCTCTAAAAACAATAATATACGCTTGTTAATTGATCATCTGATGGCATGACAGGGTAATTTGACTTGATAAAGTGGTAATGGTGCAAAAAATACGCTTTTGTTTTTACTCGTTGATGCATGATCATGTCTGCATTCCTTCTTTTTTTTTCTCTTCCAGTCTGAAACCATTTAGCTGTTGTTGGTTACGTAAATGTGTGCAACTGAAATTTCAAGGGACGGCGTGTAACTCCATTCCACCAGTTCTTAATTGCTGTTGTCCAGATCCATAACTATGAAAGTCGTTTGCTTGCACTTTTCCCGTAAATGCTCAACTCATGATGAAGTCAAAAATTTTTAATGGGTAGAACTGGACCATTTCAAATATGCTTTATTGGAGGAGTGTTCTTTCTTGTATTGTTTTAGCTCAATGAGGCAGACCTCAAGATCACTTAACAGAAATCATAGCATCCGAATGTTTGCCATTATAGCCATTCCTTTAAACCATGATTGTCCAGACAGAACAATTACATTTAGTTAAGGCAATAAAAAATACTTGGACTTGAATGTGTAATGCTAAACGATTTTCTTTCTTGATTTATTTCAGAATATATGCCTGTGCGAAAGAGGCTTGCAACTACATCCACAAAGAAGGCTGCTTCAGAGAGTGCTCCTGATTCCTCAGCAGCTGCAAGCAAGGAGAAGAAGCGAGTTGTGGAGTAGCGTCTAACGGAGAAAAAGGATAATCACTGCATACTGCATTTATTTTGCTTTTATTTTCAATCAAAAAATACAACGGCAATTTTTGCCAGCATAGAAATGTCTGGTACATCGACGGAATGGATACTTGACATTTGCTTGTTGGTGACGGTATTTTACTTATTGGAGATAATCTAAAGTTGCAATATGCTAAGGTTTATTTTATCTGTAAGAAATTATGATTTTTTTTAAATAAGTGAAAATAGTTTTTTTTAAAGAAATGCATTGAAAAGAGAAAGGATTTCGGTAGGGAATTGAAAAGGGTTACAGTAAGAATGGAATGAATGATGCTCTGATATGGTTGGGTATAGTAACTTATTTAGGGAATCGATATGGTTTTTGGTTTTAGTATTTTTAAAGTGGCGGTGACGATGCTGAAGCAAAGTTAGAGATGTTAGGGATGGATGAATGTCTTTTATTGTGAAGGGAAATGTTACGCAAGTAGATACTTTTGTGGTGGAGCCGAGGAGACCAGTAAAAAAAACTTTTTTGTGACTTTTTTTGGTACCTCCACTATTAGCATATCGGAAATTGTTTGAAGGAAACTACAGAAATAGTGAATGCTTTTGATTCGATGATCCTCATACTAGAAACTAGTAGATACTGTGACTGTTTAAAAAAATACTATTTATTTCTCGTGTCCGGTAGTTGACTCGGATGTGACTAATTTAAATAAATTTTAGCAGTTGTGAATACTTTTTAGTAATATGATGATAATATGTGACGCAAAAAGTGGCGAGTTTTTATTTATTTTTGGGTTCTCAACAGTAGCTTTTCAACCTTGTACAGAAGATAGAAATGAGTCTTAACTAATTATTCAGATTTATTTATTTATTATTGGATAAGCTAAAATGGCTTATAAGTAGGTTGTTAAGGTGTGCGTGAATAAACATTTTTTCCATGATACAATTATTTAGTCTCCTCAGATGAAAATCATTTGCTTGTGGGAGAGAGAATTTTTTTTGCAGCAATGCATGCACCAACATATAGGATACGGAAAAATAAATCTTTAGATAATAGATTTTTATAAACGTGAGCAAACATTTGAAACGTATACATATGACCTATATCGTATCTCGGTAAACAGCCTTTCACAAAGGAATACTAATTTTTTCATTGCAAAAATGTAAATCAATCAGGACTTTAATATGAGTGAATCAGTTTTTTTGTTGTATAAATTAATAAAGTCAAAGAAAAGGAGACAAAAGTACAATCAGAAAACAAGCAATTTTGTAAACCAAACAAGGCTTTTATTTTACGAGGGTGTTTGTTGCACCTTTTTTGGATGCAACAGTGCGAGAGTAGAATAGGAATTGCTTCTTAGTCATTGCTCCGCTTAAATAAAATACGCTTAGCTTCCACGCTTCATTCTGATATGAATATATTGAGAAACAGTAAGTATAAAGTTGTATAGGTTCGGGGAGAAGAGAGAAACATAATATTATGTATAAAAAATATATAGTAGGTGAGCGTTTTTTTTAGCTGTACGTAATTTAGGTAAAAAAAAAGCTGTTGAATAATTATTACATACTCTACAAGGGAAACAGGAACATTTAACCTATGCAGAGAAAACTGTACATTTTATGACTTGACCTCTAAATAATTTATATAAAGCAATTTCAATTTACAAAATTGTGTCTCAAAGATCTCTCGATAAAACGTGAAAGTTCAACCTGATGATTTTTTTTTTTAAAAAAAAAAAGCAAAATGAATTTCCCATATTGCAAGTCACTCACTCTACATCTCATTAATGCCCTCAGACAATGTGTTTTTTCTATGCAGATTTTTTTTTACAGGAAGACATAATTTAACACTAATTTATTGCTTACAATCAGCTAATTGACTTGGTTGATTATTTATTTTATCATATACAAAGTTAAACGCATTGGGTCTCAACAGTTTAAACTCTATAGTTTTATTTGATTAAAATGTATCTCCCATTAAAAAAAAGTTTTCTCGTTTGCCAGTTTTTATTTTCACCGTAAGAATTTCAATACAACAGAATGTGAATCTTGTAGATCTCGGATAATGTTTTTTTGCTAACTTATTATTATTTTATTAAGCGAAAGTACGTTTGCTGTAAGGTTTGGAGCGTGAGGTTACGATAAATAGAGACAGGTTACGGTTACGGGTTTCCCGCTATTAATTTTTAACTATGGATACAGTTGCTATAATTACACTGATGCATGTATAAGAAATTATCTACCTACTTGGTAAGTTTTTTTGGACCTAAAAATTATTTTAAGACTTAGGACTTATTATGACGTGAAAAGTTGTACTGTACAGCATACGATGTATTTAAACAAAAAAAACTTAATTTTAGGCTTTTGATGTATTGTAAGTTGACGTTTAAATATAGCAGAAGGAAAACAGAACTTAACGCTGTGCGATGCTTTAAACCAAAAAATATGTGTATAACGTGAATCAAGTATAGTTAAAGTACACTTATCATGACAGCTTTTAGCAATATGCAGGACAATACTATATATTCGCCTATATATCTCTTTACCCGTTGCTCCCCCGTTCTCTTTTTGAATTGTTTTAGCTGTGCTCGTGTGTAAATGTATCTACGTACAAATGAACTTCTACCTTTCTGGGAGCAACGTCGTATTTTCAGCATTTACGTAGAATTCCGAATAATTCTCTAGTGTAGCAATGTGAATTTGTGAAAAAATTTCCCTTTTGCTGTTTCGAAAGTTGATCTTAAACCTTTTTCGGAATATCTCTTTATTTTTTGTACGTAGGTGTAACAATGTTTAGTCTACAAAAACGAGTAAAATCGAGTAATTAATTAAGTATGGTACAGCAAAAAAGCTGGCGCATGGTTAATTTTAAGGTAAATTTGAGAAAACTTATTGAATGGTGTGTGAAAATGTGAATCTTGATAATATAAAATAAATACGTATTTGTAATTGACATTACAGAAAAAATATTTTTTTGTGTTTATGTTCTCCACGTTTTATTTTCATGTGTACAAATTGCTTGCATTCTCGAAAAGAATATATTTACTTAACATTGCATCCATTCAGTTCTCTTGGATGCATTTCATAATGTAGCGTTGCATAAACTTGGATAAAAGCTCTGTCACTGACTATAAGCAGCTAACAGCATTATTCCGGATTTTTTGTTCAAATTATGAAATTTTTAGGGGCAATAACAAAATGTAAATACGAGGAAGTCTCCATCATGACCCTTTTTTGTTTCAATAAAAACCCACGGAAAGAAACTTGTATCGTCGCCAGTTATCATAGTTCACACAGCGTGAGCCCAAACATAATATTAGTAGTGTTTTCAAAAACAAACAATTTTTTGTAAGAGGAACGAACAGGCCACTGTTTTAAACGTATCAGTACAGCCATCTTAATACCACTTTCATCAAATCCTGCAAGATAATTTTTTCAGATAAGGGAGACACTTTCGTTTCTAAAGTGTACTTGGAAAGTCAACTTAAATAATGCGGAGAGTTGTTATTAAAGGGGTGGCCCAGTACAGAATTCCTGCTTAACTTGTACACAAGGGACAGTGTCAATCAGAACAAGCCCGTTTTCCAGCCTGCTAAGAAAAAAAAGAGGTTGCAAGGATTAGTGTGGACGATGAGAAAAAATGCTAAATAAATATGGGGTGGTCCTCCCATAACAGTAATCTGCTGAGAAAAGGGAGGAATAAAAGAAGAAAATAAAAATTCTATGTAAAAATATGCAGTTATCAAAGAAAATCATCGTGATGCATGATGAGGTTGTGAAGATATTTGAAAGAGGAAAGGAGTACTTTGTTAAAAAAAAATTTTTTTTATGAAAAGTAAATAAAAACCACGACGCTCATTGTCAGCTCTACCAGAAAAAAGAACTGGGCAGGGATTTCATGATATTACTATGCACATGTAAAAAAAATTAGTTTGTTCGGTGTTCTCAGCCTGAATGTCATCCGTAGCTATAGTCGCTTATTGTGCACTATCCGGCTCCGTGCCTTTGTTGATTCTGGACCAGTTATGACAAGCACGTAATGGGCGCTAAATTGTATGCTCATCTTAATGAACCCAACTTTAGTAATATTCCCAGCGAAAAAAAAACTTACGGAAAATTGTTTACTCCTTTGGGGAGCATTGCGCGACATTCACAAAAAAAATTATGAAAGTCACCCATGCTCCTTTTTTCCGATACAACACCTTTTAGCCCACCTCGCACTGTCTCGTGTCAATGTCAGTTTTAGTCTCGTCATGCTCTTGTTTAGCTCTTTTCCTCCCAGTTTTGTGCCATATGCTACACATTAGTATTCAAATGGCTGCAGTTTGGAGTGAAGAGGAGACAGCAACAGAGATGATGTTCTGGAAATATGGAAAGATAAAGATATAAAGATGATGTGCTCGGCCACCCACATTCGCACCCACGTTTCGATTATGCATTTTTTTTAGTTGTGCTTCACAATCCGATTCCAACCTTTTTTTTCCCAGATGAGCAGATGAGTTTTCAAAAAAAATTCTTTATGCATTGTTATTCTGATTATTCATGCACTCTTCTCGTATTGTTATTGAGGAGACGCTCAAATTATTTCGTTACTGTCGTTAGAGTAATATGGGATGGGACCTCACCTAACTCCATGTCTTTCTCACACTCTTCCATGAATACTGATGAGAAGCCGAACCAAAGTGTTGTAGTAATCAGATAAGTGTGGGATTTCGTTTTCGGCTGTGTAATGAACTCTGTGAATTGCCAAATATTTCATTGATTCACTCGTTCAGCAACTTTAAAGAGATAAAACTTAAATTTCTTTTTGGCAATATTCGTAAAAATCGAATAGCAAAAGCTTAGTGAATTCCAGTGGTGCTGATGCAGCAGTCGTTAGCGAGGAAGAGAATGAATGAAAATTATTTTCTTTTTCAAATGCAATGTACCTCACTCTTCCACAACTTTCGTGAAGTTGTCAAAAAAAAAATTATATCGATGTAATGAGCTGCATCCTCACAGACTAGATAGAGAAGAACACCGGCTGCGTTTTCATTTACCAGAGTCAGCTAATATTTGAAATTGTTTGTTTCGTAATCTGCTTATCGTCAAAGAAGATGCTGTAGGGTACCATTATTGATGGGATTTTTAAGGCAACCTTTTATAGCCTCATTTTGGCATTAGTTAAAATAAAAATAATAAATTTAAATTTCACCTCTGGATTTTTGCAGCCTTGCTAACAAAAAGAGGTAGCCAATTCATTCGAGATTACTTTTTTTTGTTAGAATTCATTGAAAAAAGATTAGAGTATAATCTACGGTATGGAATTTTTTTTTGTTCCGTCTTCTCCCTTTTACCATTTACGACCACCTTAGAAATAGCAGCAACAAGTTGAAAAACTCTGAATAACCTGACAATAGCACTATTGTGATCTATCAATATAATTCCTTTTTTTACTACAAAGGATATGCTACTTTACATTGCGCGCGCTCTTTTGTAATTTTTCAGTTTGGTTCATGGAAATCGAGAAACAAAGTTTTTACGAAAATGGCACTGCACATTGTGGCGTATTTGATACTTTCAGTAGTAAAAAACATTTTTATTCTGAATGGAAATTGTCCTCTTTTCTATTTTCTATGTTGCATTATAGCTAGATGCCGTTAGACCTTTTTTCCTGCCCTTTCCTTTTAAAAAAAAGACGAAAGACGACAATTGTGTAACAGGCAGTAAAAAGAAATCGAAGGACAAACTCCTAACTCCCAGACAGCAAGGTACCAGAAAAAGTTTTCTGTTCGAAGATGATTTTTTTTACTTGGTATTTCGTAACGAAACAAATACCGCTTATTGCTAGCGACTTCATCTTGCCATCATTATCAGCATTCTCTCACTAGTATTGTGAGATGTAGCTGCATCGAGCATATATTTTTGAATGGCGATGCTGAAAATTTCATGCCACGGAAATATCAAAAAGGAGGCTTAATACCTGTACCTGTTTTTTTTTTCTCTTTCACTTAAGAGCAAGGTAGAAGGTGCCCTTTTCAGAAGATCCGAACTACAGATTATACAATGAAAATATATATGCTTCCACCACATTCTATCAATGGAATGAAATTGTTCTGTTTTTGAATAAGAAAAAAACCTTCCAACTATTTTTCCTTTTTTTTACTAAACGCATTACGCATTTTTATTGTAAATCACAGTTCATGCCCCTTTTCCAACAATTTTAGGTAAAATCCGGTGAATCATGAATCATGACGGGCCTTGCACTGCACTCTCTTTCTCAATTCATTTCATTGTTAGTCTTTAGCTTAGCACAAAGCCAAACTTACCTTATTTTCCAGGACCAGTGCAAAAGGTTACAAAAAGGTGAGAGGGCATCAAAACTGAAGGAAATATACAAACTAGGACAAAAAAAACTGAATGTGTCTTGCGAGCCTACATTTATCCTAATAAGAAAGGAGAAGCGCGTCCCTCAAAATATATAGAAAAAATTCCTGTTGCCGATCTCCCATTGATTTCTTCTCGATAGTTTTACACATTCCTCAATGCATAATATCTCCCTTACTGTTCATCAAGAATGCAGCGTGCAGTTGAGGAAGACACAAAAAAGCAGCTTTTCGGTTTTTGTACGTCCACCTTTGTGCACTTCTCTGGCACTGCACAGCCATCACAACTGGAAAACAAGTGAATCGTACATTTAGATTAGAGACGGAATGAGATAAAGATGATATCGACAAAGTGTGTGCTATAAGAATAGGCAAAGGGATCTCAAAATTATTTATCACCAAGATATTTTCTCTTTTCTATTCTCTCTCTCTCTCTTACCTCGGAAAAATACCTATTCTGGCCAGACATGGTGGTGCCTCGGCCGCAAGTGCATCTTCCATAAAAAAATAAGATAATCCATTCGGCATTTCATTTTTTTTTCGTCGTGGCGTTTCCTATAAACGAATGATTACATTTTCCCCTTTGGACACCTCTTTTCCAATCGCTCTTCGCTGGAGATGATGCTGATAGTGAGGTGATTGCTGCATTATTATCATAAATGATTGCCTTTTCCTTCCCAGAACGGCCTCGCACCTTGCTCTCTCTCTCTCTTCTCTAACCAGTACATTTTCAGAGTGGAATTGTTAGACCTGCTGCATTTCAATTTGATCTAAGACTTTCCTCTCAGCAAGAATTCCCACTTCACGCATGGATCCATGCATACATAATGTTAAGTAACGAGGATGATGTGAATCACTCTCCTTGTAATGATCATTCTCATCATCTTCCTGAACATGCCAGACAGAACGGCATCAGCAGCAGGGTGCGACATTTTTTTTTCCTTGCTTGCTCGTTCTCCTCCTTTTCCTTCAACTGTAGCAGCATTCCTTGTCAAATACAATGATTACAATTTAGTAGATAAAACGAAGAAGAAAAAAAAGAGTGTGAGAGTGATCGTAGTGGTGGTGGTTGGAAGAAAAACGGAGATGAACTTTAAATTGCTCCCTTTGCCCTTTCACGTTTATGCTGGAGGAATATACTTTGTTTCCCTCACAAAAGGAAGTTTATAGGTTTCATGCATTTAAAAAAAAAAATTCTGGCACAAAGAAACGAATTTATATTTTCATGCTGAATGGAAAAAATGGAAGTAATAGTGAATGGACACACACAAACATTTTTTTTTCAAGTAAGGAGAAATCATAAAAAAAATTTGGGACTGGCTTGCCTATTCGGTGTTTGGCGACGAGCAGTCTGGCACTGGAATGAGCATGCTGGGTCGCTTGCGTTTAAAAAAATTTATGTTTTTAAAGCTTTACGCTCATTACTAGCAGAACGAAATAAGATCTTTTGCCAAGACGAAATAAAACACTTGCTAGGGTTTCTCGGCTTCTAACCTATTTTAGAGTGCAGCCTGAGAGAAGCAGACACAACTTGATAAAAAAAATATTATAGCCTTGAAAATTACTCACTATCAGCATTATAGTGCATCCATGAACTTTAGGAAATGCAAAATGTAATTTTTGTGAGCGAGCACATCAAAACAGAGTTTATCACGAGTTCTTTATCACGCAGTTATGGGGAATATGGGACTATAGCTGGAAAAGAAATTGTAGGTACATTTATTATCTGACAGGAGTTGTCAAGCATTAATATTTTTTTCGGTATTATATTACACATCATAAGCATTCCAATTTCTGAACTCGACCTCTTCTCTCAGACTGTATGGAGCTTATGAATGTCCTTTACTAGCGAGCAGGTTGACAAGCCACCCATCTTGAAAAATGCTGTGCGCATTCTACCAAGCCCACTATCGTAAAGCATAACACGAGACTGGCACTTATTTCATGTCACTGGAAATTATTGTAAAGGTACACTGGTTTTTTTTATTTAGAAAACTGCTCAAATTACAAATGACATGGTACACTTGGACGACAATTTGATCTGTGCACACTTGCGCAGCCCTTACGAATTCTTTTTTTTTTGAGTTTGTAGAGCTACCCATTCCAAAAAAGCTTTTTTTTATTGCTCATTTCCTTCCCAGAAATTAATATATATTTTTTTACGTTGCGCAACCCACTCCCCCTTATTTAACGTACTTAGGGCGGGTTTACTGTTTCTACCCTGGAGGAGGCTCTCTACCTCATACTTTTTTACAGCTTTTGTTACTGTTTCAAAGTGTACGCGAGAAAATAACATGTTCTTCTGTGACGCTTAACTGCACAAAAACTCTTTTCTTTAAAAAAAAACTGTGTTTCTCTTTCTAAACATTTTTAAGGACATAAAATTGGTCATGCTGTCTAGATGGTTCGTCTTTATCGTTCATCAGCACCGTCGTGATGTGATCCTTGCAGACGACACTGACGTGGGATTATAGTAGCGCTCACCAGAGCAAAAGTGGAAAAAGCAAAAAATAAAAATAAATTCCGAGTAAAAATCTGTGCTCATATTATAATGCTTGCTGTTGCGAGATCCTCTTACCTCACCATTTTTATAACGCAATCACACAGCCTCTATGTCTGTGAATGGCGTAGACTGACATTTCGAGTAGGATTAGCATTTTTATATTATAATACAACTTAAATTACAAAACAAAGCTCAATCTGAGCCAGACAAGATTCCAACTTGTCTGCTGACTGTGGCAAGCATTTTATACCGTTCATCCAACTGGATTAATTAGGTAGTAGTGAAAATAACAAAAAAATGATACCTCATGAATTTTACCGAGGCTACAGTCAGAAATCTCTTTGCTTGTTATACCTTCAAAAAATGACTTTTTAAGTCACCTACCCAACTTCCTAAAAAACATGTTTGAGCATGTTTTATCATTCCCAACTTTACTTTTTTTACAGTTATCATCGCACTCCTTATCATTTTTGTTATCGCAGCGGGCACCAGAAACAACAGCAAACTGAGAGTAAATTTTTTGCCCTATTACTTCCCAGTACGAACCCAATCACCGTGGAAAAGGTAAACTGAATTCGTAGTAAAACAGTATTTAGTCAATTATTAGTCATCTCAACAAAAATTTGCACTAGTAAATATTTACTGTTCTCATTTTCCACAACACGCCGCTACATTTTGTGGAGATTAAGCGAGCAAACACCTCTACGTAGCGGAGTCAGCTTTTTCTTTTGCACAATTTTCCATTTATTATTATTTAGAGCAGTGTATTTATTTTTTTTTATCTTGGGAGAGCACACAAATTTTTTTTGGAAGATTATAATCGCTTGCAAAAAAATGTGGCGCTTATTTGCTCCTATAGCAAAAATATTACAAAACTGGATAAGTAAGTGGGCATTCTCCGATAACAAGTTTCTCACGCTGTCCCTCTTATTTAATCTCAATCATTTTTGCGTAGTGCTAGCCATGTGGAAAATTACATAAGGCAGCCGCTGTCCAAACCTTGTGAGGGATTATGGTAGAGAAAGGCTGTAAAAAATTGATAAATTATTTAAAGGAAATTGAAAGAGGACAACTTTGCAAGAGCACATCACCAAACCTGATTGAAAATTGCGAGTGAGCTCTGAAGAAGCAAGGGAATCAATGATGATCATTATTCACTATTATTACTATTATTTTTTCAGCAGTCAGCAACGCCACTCCGAAATGAAGTCTTTTCGGATGAAGTAGTAAAAAAAGAGGTAGACAAAAAATTGTTTTTTTTCTGCTACTGCTCCTGCAAAAAAAAAAGAATTATTGTAGGGAAGAAGCACAAAGAGAGAAGGAGAGAAGACAGAGAAGATTACAAACTGGAGGTGTGTAGGTACCTGATAAGGAGATGGATCACTCTCTAGTCCGTCTTTTAAAATGTAATTAATCATATTATTTCTACTCTGGTTGATTATACACCTGTGATTCGTTCGTACCTAGCTTACTCTCTCAGGTGTACTCCCATTTCGCCAGGTTGATGAGTTTGAAGCGTTCTCCGTGACTTGGGGAGATGAGCGCAGAGCACACAGAAGCGAAAGAGCATATTTTTTCCCATGGAGAAGTAAAAGAGTGAATTCAGATCATCATCGTTATCCTGATCACCTCTTCACTGGCTATTTACTGCTGTGATAGGAATAATGATGAGCAGTTGCTTGGCTGGAGTGTATTGCCGAGAGCAAAAACATATTAGCGGAGGAGCACAGTTGAAAAACGTTTCGCAAAGTTGGAGTTGGAAAGCTCGGCAGAGAAAGAAAAAAAAAGAAATGTGTAGGTACACAAAAAAACGAGTAAAAATGACAAAATGCCTTTTCGCAAAAGTTCTGTTACGTGTAAGCAGAAATTAGTGTGTGGAGTGAATACCTACTCATTTGTGTGCGTCCTCTTTTCCCTGTGAGAACAAAATAGTGCTCGCCTGCATGTCATATGCTGTGTGTACCTGAGTACCTACTCATCTGCTTGTTTTTGTTTGTATGAAATCAATTGTAAGGAAATTAATGGATTAATTGGCTGTAATCTTTAGCGCCACAACCGGTTTACAAATTGCCTACAGAAGGGGGACATCTTCTTCATTCAAAAATTGCCGAAATTATAATTTTAAGCAATGCTAGGTATTGTGGGAACGATGAGGCAGCGTCACCAACAAAAAATTATTCAGCAATGTGCAGAAAAAAAAATTACTGCTGGAATTGCAAATGTGCTCCAACCCATTATCATTCCTAGCATTGCAACTAGCTAAAGTGTAATCCATTCTTTTAGAAGGAATCAAACACTTTCATGTACAATTTCTGGACTATTATTGCATTTGCATTTGCTTAAGATTCGCGATATTCTCTCAGTATCGGAAAAATGTAATCCATTCTTTTAGAAGGAATCAAACACTTTCATGTACAATTTCTGGACTATTATTGCATTTGCATTTGCTTAAGATTCGCGATATTCTCTCAGTACCAGCTTTGCAATATCCTTTAATAATGTAACTAGGTATGCGGATTTTGTTGAAAGAGCTACAAATCAATGCACCATTGTGTCTGCAACTCTGTCGGAAATCTGAGGACGGAGCAGTGAAAAAAAAATCCGAGAAGAGGAGAATGACTTTATGCTGACTTTCCAATGGTCACTGAACACACTTTTTTTAAAAAATATGCCTACCTACTTCATGCCTGTGAATAACCTTGATAAAACTTCATCATACTAGCTCTCCTCTCCATTTTCTGAAAGTGCTTTAATCTCTACGTACAAAGGATGCCAAAATTCACGTGTGTGTATATATGCCTCCCGAAAAAAATATCTCTGATGTTTATCAAAACCCTCTTTTTTATTACTTGTGTACACCTTTTTAATTCCAGTTTACCTTCCCATTCCGTACATCATAACTGGTCGAGTTTTTCGTTGTGGTGAGCACACACTTTTAAATTGTTTCCACTATTTTTTAGCTGCCCACCCTTTTTCTCAGATAACTAACCTTTTTCAGCAATTTAATTATTTGGAACCTGCTTTTTACGATCCCAACAATTAATAAAAGCACTGGTTCGTGTCTAAAGCTTATGTAGACTGTCAATAAACTTGGATGCTATCCCATCTCGATAAATTTTTTTTAGTATTCATCCCATTTTCTTTACTTCTTTTTGTTGTTTATGCATTAAAACTCCTAATAAAATGCATTTAACTGTCAGCATAGTTAGCGCAGTGTGGAACGACTAGTTTTTTTTGGCGCAACCGTTATAACTCACCGGTGAAATTGGAAACTGATTGTGATTACGCTCATTTATTTATTACACTTGCGCTATTACTTCAGCTCTGTACTTGTACTCCACAACATCTGAACGAGGATTACGCTCCCAAACGACAAATGGGATTAGCTGTGTCGTCCATCATCTGAAATGGAGATGGTAACACTCTCATCAAGCCCTCAAAAATTCCTAAATTACACTCCACCAGGATAATAATGATAATGGAGAAAATGGCAACAATGAACTGAAAGTCATGTCATTATCCAACCTGATATCATGAATGCTATGGGTCTCTTCTATATACGCTGGAAATAAGCAAAAGCCATCACACCATCCTCATCACTTCAACAACATCAAAGACACCATCATCATCACATCAACTATTATAAGATGATGATACTAATGCACAAAAAAAGTATAAAAAAATACATTTCAAGCCCTCCGGCCATTTCCATTGTTTGAATCTTTTTCGTACCTGTATTAAATCGCGCAAGATGATCCACGAGTGGATGAAGTTGGTCATTTTAAAAAAAGGAGAAAAAAACGATACACAAAGTACAAAGTATACACAATACTTTTTTTTTGGTTTCTCACGCAGAATGTAAAAACAGCAGTCCGCAATGTATGTATGCCTCCTCCTCATGCAATAATAACTTTTGATACTGCATATTACATTTTTTTGTCTCTTTTTAAGTTGGCGTGCAGCTTTTTACACTTTGTATCTGCAGTACGTTCTCTCACTCGCAGTTTTTTCAGCTTTTCTTTCAACTTTGCAAAAGATCAAGGATGATGGGACATTGCTCTGCTATGCTTTGTGAACCTCGGCGCAGTCCATCTACGTTTCTTTTGCTTTCGTCGTTGCTCTGCGATGGCTATAACGCCGGCGGTAGCGAAACGCTCCTTTCGAAAAATAGGAAGGTGGGCTGAAAAGAAAGAATATGTAAGAATCAAAGAATAAAAAATTTATGCATACATTCATACCTCTCTGCAACTCTCTTCAGCAGCATTTGGGCATTCGGCACAACAATCATTCCCAGTTCAATTACCTTACCTTACTGTTTCATTGTAGAAAAAATTTTTTGCTGCTCCTAGAAATATGAGCACTCATTACACTGACAAATTGCGTTGCTGGAGTGGCAATAAAAAAAATAGTGATGCGAGTGGTGTGAGTAGGACTGAATGGATGTTGCTTTGTTTCGTGAAACTAAAAATAATATCACTTGTATTCCTTCAGAAAATTGCAGAGGATTGGCGTGGTAGAAAAAACAGACATTTTTTCCGAAATCGATTGCTACGCCATCTTCTCGGATACAATGTAAAATGCCTAGGTTATATAGTTTAGCATTGTTGGTGTTAAATGTTTTTACAGCAATGGGGAGAGAATTTATTAGGGAAAAGCAGAAGAAAAAAATGCGAGAAACACTTCACAAATAAAAATTGCTATTATTGTTAGTCCAGTTAAAATAAGTTGGTCAGCTGAAAAGTCTGAAATGTTTTTTTAGCCGGTTTTCTTTATTACCTGGCAAAAGCTGAGAAAAATGAAGAGTTCAGAAAACAGGTCCTCTCATTGTCCCAATCCTTTCTGTAACTCGACTTTATTTTCTTGTAATGTTGATATTTCATTGATTCACTGCTTCTGGCGTGTAGGAATTGATTAAAAATAAAAAATGGAAAGTAGCGCTACAAGCAAAAAAATCTAAATGAAAATGTTTACCTAAGAAAAATATGTATCTTGTCTAGTAATTTTTTTTAATCGGTAGCAGGAAAGTTGAACAACTCTTCTCAGATTCAGCCTAATCATCAATTTTCTCCAAGTTAGATTTTTAGCTGAAATATCCCATTCAATCAAAATTGTTCCAGTCAGTCTTTCTTTCCATAATTTGGTTTACCTTGTCATCCTGAATTTTTGCCTCTTTATACTTTTGCTAGGAGAAAACTGCAATTTGCTCAGCTTGATTAAAAGGCGAAAAAAAATTCTTTTGTTACGTGAGTACACACTGCACACTTGTTTTTGTTTAGATGGAGAAGATTTGGTAGAGCGATAAGCGCAAAAACTGCTTTTCTCTGTTGAATGCCTGCATCTAAATTAAATAGACTAACTTGCTTCTTGTCTCTGTCACAGCATCCCATTTTTTTTAACTTTGGCTCTCCTCACCAGCATATATTTTTTTTTCATTACAATTATTCGGAACGGCTTATTTTCTGGAGTCACTTGTTACTCCTGCCAATTCCGAATAATTTTTTTATTCACTCTCGTTTGTTTATAAAACTGTTTTGCATAATAACACCACAGATAACATTTCATGGCGCTATAAAAATCATACGCATTTACAAAGTACGTGAAAAGTTTTGGAAAGTGAGTTTGTATTTTAAAGAGCAGTTTTGGGCAAATGAAACAATTTTTTTTGATCATGTTCTTTTCATTCTTTCAAATTTCGCTATTCATTAATGGCCATTATCTCATTGGGAGCGCACCCATCTCTCTTTGAACTTTACATGGAGAAATTACGCCTCCTAATTCAGAGCTTTCCTCCACTATTTCCTTGATTGTTGTCCGTTCTCTGAAGAAAAAACCCAATATTTCCTGACTAGATGATTAGTGACGATAATAAATAACGTTGTTTGGTGTGTCCCTTTTTTCTCAGAAGAGCAGAAAAAAAATCTTTTTTGCTATGATACACTCTTATTCTTTCTTGTACCTGTTTACTAACCACTTTTGCTGTCAGCTTATCATGATGAAGATGATAAGCACGATGACGATAACTAGTTTGAAAAAAAAAAACCTTTTAAACCAGCGAATGTAGAAACAAGTTGTAAAATTGCTCCAGTGTAATTTTCTCCAAATTGCTTGTTGATAAAACTGATTATTTATTTCCTTGCGTAGACAGTAAAATATTATCCGTAGAGGTAGCGTAGCAAAACCCCCAACTTGCTACGTTTCAAAGTGCCTTCATAATTGAAAGTTGCACAGACCTATATTAATCACGAAAAAATAAATCATCAGATTGTCATCGTCCTCTAGACCTGCCCAGTTTTCGGTCAATTATTTTGTCATCGATATACCCTGGGAAAAATTATCCGAGCGGGATATTCTTTTAAAACTTAAGAACTTTTGGAGATATCCCCTCCAACAAAATAAAAGGTTCAGTTATCAAACAAATCTGGAAAACGAATCTCCGCAAAAGAGTCTCAAATTTTTTCATTTTTCGGTGCGAGCATTAAAGAAAAAAAACTTAATACTTTTTTGCAGTGCTGCATTATGTATCTATCAGGAAAACGAAACTGGGCATTCCACCCTCCACCATCTACATGTAAAAAATATTTGAATTGTAGCTATGAGGAACCCTTATTAGCCTGCCTCTGCGTCATTTATTCGTTACACTAGACCTGTCTTACAGCGAAGCAAGAAAACAGGTTTTTTTGCGATGCGAATAATGGGATCTATACAGCTTTTGCTTTGCTCAGCTATGAAGAAGCTGTGATTGTTTTATATTTACTGATTAGAGAACTAACTGGGAGCTATCCGGGCACTAACTCTAGTGTATACGGAATTTATGGATGAATGGGGATTTTGAGTGTGAGTCAGTACAGTGAACTAAAGCCACCTCCCCTTTCTTCCAGCTGTGGCGCTGGTGGTGGTAGATTGCTTTGTTGTTGTCTAGTAAACAATGGAATTTCGTGAGAGAGTTCATGACCTTATCCCTTTCTGGTTTTCGTTTTCCTCTCACTTTTTTTTTCTGAAACAAAGCAGCCTCGCATTTGTTTTTGGTGTGCTAAGAAAAAACTGATTTTTCAGGGGAGAATGCCTATAAACGTTTAAGTAAGTAACTGCGGGAAAGAGTGCATTTTGGTAGGTCTGCCTGCACACAGGTAATCATTTCTAAACTACAAATAACGTTATTATCTGCTGCGTTACTTTCCCAGGGTAAAAAAGAGGGAAAAAAGGGCTAGGCAGTTTTTTATGTATGTTTCCAGAATAGAAAAGGGTTAAAAAAAACGTATGTGGCATGAAGAGGTACATTTGAAGCAAACCTAGGGCGAGTTAATTAGCCTATTAGGCGAAGCAATGAAAGCCTGAGCAAAGAGTGCCCCACTCGATGTAAAATTATATCAAAAAAAAATTATCCGCCCAACCGAGCCTCCAATAAAAATCAAAGTCCTTGACAATAAATTAGGCACATTGCATGGAAAATGCCTGTTTTAATTATTTTCAAACTTACTGAAACTGTTTTATATATTTTTTTTTCATGGATGTGCTAAAGGTCCTTCAGATCTGGTGGCTCCTCTTATCACGATCTCCTTGAGACAAGGAACAAGGAAGGATATAGTGTATGAGGAGAAGGTAGTAAATTACCATTTTTATTACCATCTTGATCACCACATCAAAACTACACGGTTTCTGGTGAACAACATGGCTATTTCTGTTTCAGTTTATTTTTAGGGTTCTTATAAGTACTAAAACGAGACTTTAATTCTCCTGGATAGTAAAAAAACAGATCCAGAACTTTGAACTGTTCCTTCACCAAACAAAATCGTTATTTTTATAGGAGTTGGGAAAAGACACGACCTTAACCGATTACCCTCCTTCTTCTCCTCTCTGTCTCGTGCATCAGTAACACGGAGCGAGCTCCTTATCAAATTCTGTATATCACTTTCCTCTAAAAAAATGAGTACATGTGAGCACGTCAACGGAGTATTGTCAGCAACTGAACCTTTTGCTACGTTTTCTCACCTAAACAATCATTACGTCATGAGTAAAAATAACGCTTCGCCCTTTTCTCCCCTCTCCATGAGCCCTTTACCCTTTTTTTATTTCTTCTCAAGCCTTTTTCTCCTCTCTTCAGAACTTGGAGTAGAAAAAGTCCCTTGCACGAATATATAGTAATAATTGCTGGTGATGCAATAAAATGTATTCTTTTTTTTGTTTGATGTACTCGTACTTGTAATATTTAGGAGAGGAGCAAGTGAAAAATACATATTCAGCACTCCACCCTTTTCTCATGATCCTCATGGAAAATATATTAAGTATCTTATATGGTGGGGAGAGATAAAGTTCACTTCGGAACAAGTGATTTCACACGGACTCACACAACAGTTGCAGGTGTGTACTGCAAAAGGACCTGTGAGTATGGTTAAGGTGACGGTAGCAAAAAAAAGATGTTTGACCGACTAAATTTTATTTAAAAAGTTGTGGTGGCGATATACATGGAATAATAAAACTGTCTAAAAAAAATTCCATATGGAGGGCTGCATTTGTTTGTGGGAACATGTTTGAGCGTAGTTTAAATGAAATAGTTTTTCGTTTTTCAAGCCTGTATCGCCATTTTCATCTAATAAATTAAATAAATGAGGACTCTTGTTTTTGTTTAGTTGCTATCAGAAAGCATCCTTTTAGCATATGTAAATACTAATGTACGGCAGACTGGGGTGGTCAGTGTAAAAAGTCATTGGCAGTCGTCTTCTTAATAAAATTCCTTCCCAGCTGTAATCGTGTTAGACAAGAAGCATGCATAAATAATAGGAAAAAAAAGCTGAGTTGTTCTATCGGAATTTTCAGGAGTTGTTGAAAAGATAAGGAGATGAGACGAGGGCATTCCTATCTCAACTGAATGCAGTGCAGGTAAGAAAGAAGAGCTCTCATTCCTTGTATTTTGTGTGGACGCTTGCCACCACAAACTTCTGGATAGAACAATGACCTATCCTCTTGCAACCCTACTTATTCAGATGTGAAAAAGTCAAGAGGCACACAAGAATGCACATACTTGTAATAATCTTCGGACAGGGAAGAATAAGGAAGGAATGTTTGAGATTGGAATCCGTTGTTGGTGGTTCCTGGTTAACTGTCAAAGTTCCTTNTGACCTATCCTCTTGCAACCCTACTTATTCAGATGTGAAAAAGTCAAGAGGCACACAAGAATGCACATACTTGTAATAATCTTCGGACAGGGAAGAATAAGGAAGGAATGTTTGAGATTGGAATCCGTTGTTGGTGGTTCCTGGTTAACTGTCAAAGTTCCTTTTATGGAAAACTATGTATGGAAAATGTAGTGAGCGGACTCTTCTCTCAATTTCTAACCCTCATTATCATCGAATTGCCATCCCAGTTGAAAACATTTCATCTCTTATATCGCGTTTCATGCCTGTCAAGCAGACTCATCGGAAAGCTCCTCCAGAACAATTCCTTTATAATTTATTGTGCATTTCACCACCATCAAAGTGCACAATAAATATGTACCTTTTTGGAAACAGGGTAAATTCTTACTTGTAAATTTATTTGGAATAATTTTGTGACAAGATAAGCAGGTGCTGAAGGGGTGTAATAGTAGCTCGAAGAAAAAAAATTTGGTTAAAATGTCATATCGTGAGCAACTATGAGTCAAACCTTCAGTTCAGAGGCTAGTACTTAAGGAGACGATCGCAAAACGAAAATATGATGGAAAATAATATGGAAACATATACAATGAGGAAACCATATCTAGTGAAACTTTAGCATATCGTAATTTTTACAAATATAAATAAACGGCGTCGAAGTGCACATAAAAATACACCACCATTTGTACATTATTGCTCCTTACTGCGTAGTCTTGTTTTGATTTATTACACAATTTTCGCAGCATTGCAAATGCATGACTGGCCTAAACTTTTATTTTCAAAGTAAAAGTAATTGCGATAAGTACATGCCATTAACCAGCTTCTTTGTAGCTGATCCTTCGAAGTTCTTGCTTGTAGTAATCCCACGAGTTAGATCAATTTACTGTGATCTCATACTTCTCGATTTTTTTTCTTGTCTGACTGAAGTAGCCAAAATGACAAAGAGACTTATTTTTGGAGGAAGTAGAAGCAATAAAGGAAATGGATTACTTTTTTTCGAGGTTTTTAGAAGAGTCATCATGAGCTGACGATGACTTCATTTTTCATTATGATAAAACCAAAACCGAACGGTCGGCTGAATGAGCTCATTTTCCAAAAATGATTTTTGGACTTTACATTACTGTTCTTTTAAGAAGTAAATCCAGAGTACATTCCAAGCAGAGATCAAACTACCTAAAATAGCAGATGGAATGAGGAGGCATCATTTAATTTTGCTGACTGTAATTTTATTGCTTTTTTATGCATGATACAATACGGCTGCAATATTTACCACTGATGTCAGCCCCTTAATTTGTTTTCATTGCTTTGGAGTTGGAAAACGTTTGCGCTGGCGGTATCTGTACGTGACTGTAAAGCAAAAATAGGAATTAAGCAGAGTAGTCAGAGAGGATTAAATTCGTAGAGTAAGTACCACGTTTGCAATATTAAGAATATTAAGCTTTTGCAAGTGTAACTTTGCGCTTTGTCGGTAAAAAAGATTCTGATGAGTGCTCTGTGGTTATTTTTTCATTGCGATTTCCTATTGATTAAGTGACTCATTGCAGAAGTTAAATTTGAAGTTTCATCGTGGCTAAAAAAAGGCGCACAATGGCATATCCTTCTCTAAATAAAAAGAAAAATACTCTGCTCCCTTAGAAATTCAAGGAATGAGCACGTAAATGTTACAGGCATTATTTTTATTGGAAACTCAACAAGCATCTTGTGACTTGTACCTAAATCTAATTCGGAGAAAAATCGTAAACATTTTTTTCCAAATTTATTCTCACATTTCGTATAACATGTGCAAAAGTCTTTATTATGAAGAGTGCAGAAATGAAAAGCGCTCCTATAAAAAACCTGTTGCTGCCGGCGATAAGGCAGCAAGGCACACTGTAACACGTTCCAGGAACAGCAGCTGGCACGTGCTTTCCCTCTTTATCTGAAAAAAAACTTGCCACTATTTACCTTCCAGAAACTAATCTTTTCCGTATTCATCTTTCGTCATCACAATGCTTATTGTACTGATGCTCCAGTGAAGTTTAAAAGTCATTAACCAGCCGCTGTCAATTTTTCATAATATTCTTTGAAGAGCGAGTGCAAATTTAGCTTTTAAAAAGACTTCCCAGAAAACAGCGAAGAGAGCGTAAACAACAAAAAAGCTCTAAATATTCGACAGCTGGCTTCCGTATTCTCTATCGGGATGAGACTACGCGTGAGTAAGAAAACCTTTCTCAGTGACAGTTCAGTTGAGATTGGGAGACTTGGCTTAAGCTTAGGTATCCATGAAACTTTTGGGGAAGGCAGAATCCAGACAAGGGTACTGGAGAACCAGACAAGTGCGCCGAGAAACAGATGGTGTCATTCTCCACTTCAAAAATATGTGTGGAAAATGCCATCCAGGGAGCGCACACGATAATTATCGTGCCAACATCAGACACTCTTGTTGGTAGGTGTACAGTACAGAAGAAAACCAGATCATTCCAGAACATGAACATGAAACAAATTCTTAAAAAATCTTAAAAAATTTCGAAATGCATATTTCTAAAACTGTAGAGTCTATGCTAAGCTGAGTAAATGAGCGGGCACCCAAATTTTGTAAACTGACGTGTCAGTTGAAATTCTCATTTCATTTTAAAATTATAATTTTCAGAAATTCGATCTATTACTCAAATGCGCATAAAAACTTATGGCACTTTGGAGACATCATTTTTGCTTGGTGCCGTCACCATTTAAGAAAGTATATGAGACATGATCATGAGCCCCTTTGGGAGACCTGCACTACAGCCACACCTTAATGGCGACATGCTCAGCAAGATCTATCTGGCCATAAGGATCTGGTAGGACTTCAAAGTGTACAGCACAATGTTAATTTTTAAAGTAGGAAAATGTTTGAAAAGGTCTCTTTGCTTCCCTGTTGTTTCGATAATGCACACGTACTTTTTGTATTGATAGTGTGCGGCTTCGTTTTTCTCAAAAGCTGAGGATTTCGTTTAAGTATTGTTTCAACCGTATTTTTTGAACAAAATGGCTACGTAATAAGTATACAAGCCATCTACCCCGTTTTAATTTCACTCTGTTAAATAATCTGCTTTGGTTTCAGTGTGTTCCCCTGTTATTCAGGAGAATTAGAGCTGGCTGGTTGAATGACGCAACAAAACATTTTAGCTTCTGCGAGTACCCCATTACCGACAGGGAAAGGGAGAACAAATGCCGGCGTATGGATCCAAACACGGGACAAACGTAAAGTAGTAAAATGCCGACAAAGTAGTGCGGTTAAGCTTTACAGACTTAGGACCGCAGAAGCGAAAGGAGTCTCCTTTTTGATTATTATAATGCACTTCTCAAGCTCCAAATGAATTCTTCAATTCCAAAAGAAAAAAAAGACATAAGGTCCGACTAGCATTTTTTAAGGCTAAGAACGCGAACGGTCAAAAAAAATCTTCATAAGAAAAGACAAACGACCCAAGTCTTGAAGTTTGCTCAATTGTTGCATAACATTGCACACAATAAACAAAGGGAACAATATCAAAATACTTTTATTTCCCATTCAAAGTTTAAAGATGAGTGCGCACAGCAGGTCACACTGTACTCGGGTTTTGTTTACTCTCTCTATAATTCTACTACCTAATGGGCTCTCAATTACAAATATTACAACCGGGAAAATAGCTTTCTGCAGACTCACAGATACAGAACAAAACTTTTTGAAATTTTGAATTGCCATCTATTTGAAGTTGTGTCTCGGAAAATTTAAAAATATAAATAAACGGCGTTGAATAATAGGCATTGTTTCAAGTTTTCTTGGAGTACATTGCGGTTTTTATACTGCTCCTCCCTGGAAAGCCCTTTTTACCAATTTTATACTGTGTACAAATTTTCCGTTAGAAAATTGTCCTATTTTGTTATTCAATCACATTATTTCAGAACAATGTCATCTCTGTCATATAGTAGCGGCGTGTTTGGCATGAACAAGTTGTTGGG
>JAHZND010001342.1:0-22824 GCA_027744115.1 Acrocyrtus sp. NNG-2020
GCACATACACATGTAGTTTCCGGCTTTACAGATAAGCTGGAAGGATTACACTCCAGTTTTGTGCACGAATACGTTCTGTCCAGGAAGTTAAAAAAGTATTCTCTTCCCTCAGAGAAAATTAGAAAAAAAATAAACGGAATTTCCCCAACTCCGTCCACTTCACACAATATAAAAATAGTTTTTCAGAACTATTTTCTTTTTTCATTTTAAAGCAATGACAGCGCAAGCACATAAAATAGCTCAGTTTTTTAAAGCGGTCGGTAATCATTACAAAGCAAGAAAAAAGTTTTTTTTTCGATTTCGTTCACACGAAAAAAATATATAATATATTTTTTGCTAAGAATTTTTTATTTTTTGGACATACCTGCGAAGTGCGACACGCTTACAAGTACTTCGAGAACCATTGTACATGGCGTTTCTTCCGAGGAAGCAGTCTTTGCAGAATTTTTTTTAGATAGGACGATGAGTTTCCGCTTAAAAAAGTTTTTCACTCGAAACTTAAACCGTCTTAAATCCGAAATGCGATGAGAACTGTTCACACTATATTTTCTGTTAGAAAATGATTACTTTTCTCCTCAATTTGCGTGAGTCGCTTTCAGAGTGGAAATTATTTTCAAAAGAACTTTTTTCCTCTTTCTCTTTTGGATATTAAAACCGGAAGAACTCTACATTTATATTTTTTGTGCACTTGACTGATATATTGTGTTAGGTTAAGGATAAGTAGTAAAGTGTAGAAAAAGCGTATTAGTAGAAAAATAGATAAGGACAAGGCGGATAGAGAGAAAGGAAACGGCGAGTGTTTTGATATTAGTGTTGCAGTACTCTACTACTTCGGTTCAGTGCTGATGACAAGAAGAGCGTGTGAGAAAAGAGAAGGATACATTTTTTGCACAGTTTTTTATACCTAATTTATTTTTTTTATCTTGTGGGAAGAATCCGCAATAAAGAGAGTCTATTTGTAAGCCTCCCGCTATTATATCTGTAGCTCTAAAGGGAGATCAATAATAACGTTGGGAAAGTTGTAGTGAAGTAATTTTATCTATTTTGCGGGGAAAGTTGATCCTTTTCTTATTTGTAGCGCGGTGCGAAAGGATAAAACAGAGTAATAATGGGTTTTTATGAGCCCACTTGCTCCATTCTCAATTTTTACACTTTACACTTTTTTTGTAACAGTTGGAGCCTCCCTGTTCAGAGACAGATGGAAACAGCTGCGTGGAGAAAAAAAGAATTGATTTTTTTTTCACTTCACCGACAAAAGATGAGACTTTTTTCCTGCAATAATATCGTTTGATGATTTCCTCTGTCTTCCTTTTCTTTCCTTTTGTGTTTGCAAAGGAGTGAAATGAAATGAGGTTTTCTTTCTTTAAAAAAAGAATGAAAAAAATCTCGTTTCTCTCACTCTTTTAATTTTTTTGTGGGATTGTGTGCGGCTTCGGGAAGGAATGTAATTTTGGCGGTTGCGATGTCGTCATCACTATCGCCGTCCCTGGCATTCCTGGGATTACATGAGTTTTTCATGTGTAAGTGAGTGTTAAATTCATTTACTAATTCCGAAATAGCTCTTCCTGGAATTTCAAGTGTAATTCTGTGAAAAGAAACGAAAAGGGGATTGGGGAAGTTGGATCTCTTCGGATTTTTTTTTTCGTGGCCGAAATTAAAGTTAAACGAAGAGAAAAGGCTTGCAGGGGATAAGCGCAAACGACAGGAGTTATTTTTGATGGGGAATTTTTTTATCTCGGGTTTTCTTTTTTGTATTTTTGGAGAAAAAGACAAAAAATATAATTATTTCTGACTTGAGCCACCATACATATCCCTTTTCATAATGTGCATTGTACAAAATATATTTTTTGTTGGGGGTTTTCTTAATTGCTTTCCAGTTCGACGGAATATATTTTTTCTGGAGGTATTACGCACCAACTTTTAAAATCAATTCGACTTCTCCTGGCACTTTTACTGGGAGGAATTCTGGCAAGAAATAAATATTTCTTGGAGTAAAAGTTCTAATGTTGTCATCCCAAAAGGCACCACCACAGAGCACAAGGCAGCTGAACCCTGAAAAAAACTGGCACTCATTCCTCCAAAATACCAGTCCCCGCTCTGGAAAAGTTTTAGCTAGAATCTGTGAGTGTATGTGCACTACTTACAGCCACGACCACTTTCCCCAGGAGAGTTTCGCTACTGTGGAGCAGTGGTGGAAAAAAGCACACAAAATAGATTTCCGTGGATGGGAAAACAAAAACCTGTTAACTGGAATACAAAAAATCTGGGCTCAGCTCAACTCGATTTATATCTGTGTAAATGTGCCGTTTGTTTTGTAAACTCTCACTAAGCCATATTTACTTTTTTCCCTCTCATTCAAATTTTAATTTTTCCGAGCGACTTTCCCATTCGGACCCCTTTTTTCTACAATTTTTTTAAAATCTAGATTGACTTTGTGCTAAATTGACTCAGCCGAATATATATTTTTTAGTTACTACGTTTATAACTTCGATTCCATTTGCACGCTACAATATTTTTTTTCTCCAAGTTTCCCGTAAACCCTCCCTGTCTCCAGTCAACTCGAGTGTTTTCCATTTTGGCAAGAGGAGCGACGACACACACAAAAACGTGTAGCTTCAGCTAGACTACCCAGCGTTATCCATTTTCCCCCGACGGAAGTATACCAGAACTATCCCATTCTTACATAGTTTTTCCCTTGTGCCTTCTGCCATGTTAAACTTTTTTTTATATTGATAGAATTGATCTTTTTCCATGGAGAAAGAGAAGAGAAAAAAATATTCCAAATTTTTTTTTATTCTCTCAGCCTTACAATCATTCCACTCTTCTCCTCACCCTATACCTATATCAAAAACTGTGCTAGAAACATTTCATTTTTTTTCTCGGAAGAAAAAAAAACTTTTTTCACGACAGGTAAAGCTAACCTCATTTCTCTTTTTTTTACCTAAGCACTTCATATTTTTTTATGCCGGGAGTATCCGTCTACTCACAACAAGCAGGGGGAGAATGTGATCTAGGAGGGAGTAGTCCTCCTTTTGCTCTGGAAATGTACAAAGGGAAGCTGAGGAAAACGATGATGAGGCAATTCCAGTTTCTCTTCGGAGAGCGTACACCATATTTTTTATGCATTATGCATGACCATTATTATCGGAGAGTAGGGAAAGCTATACGTAGTATAAACACCTACCCCATTCCGTGCTAGTTTGCTGGGCAGACATGTACAGTGGCTCAAGACAGGATTATTTATTTTTTTGTTTGCACACGTCTGTTTATCTCGTTGTCAAATGGATGCCCTACTCCTTCTTTTATGTAGCCTTCTCTCCAGATAATAATATTGATATAGTGAGAAGGGAAATATAAAAGCAAGTTGCAGCAGGAGCAAGTTTGACGAGACCTGATTTTCACGATAACACAGCACAGGAAAAAATAAAACAGACAAGGAGGAACTGTAAACAGAGATTATTTTCCTTTAAGGAAGAAAAAAGATTTTTTTCTTTTTGTCAATAAACTCAACATATTTTGATATCATTACATGATCTTGTTGAAAGGAATTGGAGAGGGAGGAAAAATCTTTAGTAAGTTTTTTTTCAAGATGTGAAATGCGAGGAAGTGAAACTATTTCGGAAGAAAGGGGATGAGAAATCCCCGAGAAAGTTGACAGTAGAGAGTGACGTGATGACCAAAAAATGTAGTGGAAGTGGAGCTAGAGCAGCTCCCTAAACATTAAAGGAATCCAAGAGGATTCCTTCCTGTTTCTTATTTCGGTGGAAATCAGTCATCTAGCTGATGGGACATTCCAGAGAAAAAAAAATGTATTTTTGGTTGGTGGTATAGGCTCAGTGGAAGGAAACGTAAAGATATCAAATTTCACTTAAGCTGAAAACCTCAGGTTTCCTTCAGTATCAAATTTAATGTGTACCGAAGAAAAAAAAGGTTTTTAAGGAAATATCTGGAAATTTGATCACGGCTGATGATGATGACGACAGAGGCTCTTAAAGAGGAAAGAAAAGGAAGACAAGCTTGTGCGGCTTCCTTTAGCTAAAATGGAAGTGATTCTAGCGAAAAGTAAAACCTTTTATGGCTTTTTCACTCGTGCAAATTCTCGAAATACTTTTCTCTTCTTGTTCGTATGTATCAGGTAAAGTGTTTTCTGGGTAGTGCCACCAGCAATTAGATATTAGCTACAAAAGATATTCCGGGTGGAAGGACACAGCTTGATTTGCTGGTCGGAAAAATTCTCATTTTCGCATTTCTGGAGATAAGTGTAATGGCTTAAAAAGCACGCGACGTGATAAAGAGTGAAAGCCAGAACTAGGCAAAGTTTGTTCCTGTCACTCAAACGACTCGGAAAATAAATCAGAGGCGGATATACACTTTCCGGGGAATGCGAGGCTACACTTTGATACCCGGAGAAGTCCTCCAGCAAACCCTTTTTATTTACGTAGGAAAATCGGAAAATTCAGAGTTTTTTTATTTCTGTCAGGGAGTAAGTAGAAAAGTCAGTAGTTCGCAATCAATCGAAAAAACTCGTGTATGGAAAGGGTTTGACGATGATTGCCCTTAGCTGTTAATAGGATTTCACTTAAAAGGTACATTTATGTGACACTTGATGACCAAAAAAGTGCTTTTCTCCTGCCACTACTTCTGTTCTCTCTGAATTTGCTCTCTCCAGCTGCGCTCCTTTCAATTCAGACCTTTCCAGGACTGTTTTAGAAGGGCTCTCCGACTTTTTTCTCACGTTCCGCTTTTAGCCTACGCACATGTTCCCCTTTCCACTCCCACAGCGAGAGCAGAAGAGACATTCGCCAGGAATAGGAGTATCAGTGTCGGGTCGAGGTAGGAGAGGCACTCTTTGATGGAGCTATTTAGCTTGAGTGTGCAGACAAGATTGTTCCGGATGACAGGTTGTATTAGCATTTTATTGGTTCCTTTTTAACTCCCTTCCACTTTGATATATACACCATTTATTACTCCAAATGCATATTCCACCATTTCCAGCGGAACAAGTGCCTCTCTCTCCTAAAATACGAGGGAGGAGATGAGTGCGCTTCGATAACGCTCCCGTTTTTCTCTTAGCTAAAAAGTATTCCGCACTAACTCCATTTCCTCTCCTTTTCCCTTCACAAGACTAAAAAAGTTTCTTTTTGTAAGCTATTGTACTTTATTTTTATCTGGAGCAAGAGAGAGAGAACTCAACACTAAAAGTTTTTTTGGTCCGCGCTATTTCATCCGTTTAGATTTTTATCTCGGGAGCACTTTCTCCCTCCTCCTTCTCTTGTGTGTTGACTGGTGTGTGAGGATAAGTGAGTAAGATGGAGATGGCGATGACGGCTGTAATGAGATTCTTCGCCGGCTATTTGTCACTTTCCGTCTAATATCTTTATCTGGAGGAGCTCCGTCCTTTAGTTTCCTCTCTGCGCACAGGAAGAAAGATCAGGAGATGTTGGGAATGCAAGAGGAACACGTCTTTTTTATCGCTGGTCAATCAAATCTATTCCCGATAATGGCGGGAAAAGTCATACGGCAAAAGTCTGAGATTTGATAATCGACCTGATAGATGAAGGGAAAGAGATTTTTAGTGGGAAAGTGTCACTATTTTTTATAAATCGGGATGAGCGGATGAGCCCCCAGATGGCTACTTTAGTTTGACTTGTAGTGCGAAAGTGGAAATGCCTTGGTTTCTTTGGAAGAAGAAAAAAATGATTTATTTTTTGAGGGGAAATGGAGGGAAATCCTTTTTTCGGCGTTTTTGGAGCTTACAAGCCGGATAACATCAGAGTGCAAAGGGATAAACTTTCATCAGGGTGTGAAATTGAAGGGAGATGAGTGATGAGATAATGCAGATGTGGACACTTATCGATTTCCCGCTTAACACTGACAGGAAACTGATGATGGCCGGGGAAGAGCCGATAATGGAAAATGGTCGTTTGTGCAAAAATGTCCAATTTGCTACTCAGAGGATGAGCCCTTTTTTTAGCTCTTTCGAGTGGAGATCTTCCTTTTTCCCGCTTTTTCCACTCACTTTAACCCGGAGTTTTAGCTGGACGGACAAGGCGGAAAAATAGTCCAGAGTGGATCTTTGCGTTTGTCAACAGAAAAGCTTGAGGAGGTTTTCCTTTAAAAATCTTTTGTCGCTTTTAAAACCCGCGCTTATTTATCTCGCACGGTCCAACCCCTTAGTTTGTATGCAATGAGTGGCAAATTAATGGCTGGGCTCATAAAAATATACTCCTTTCTGGAATATTTTCATTTGGGGTGCCTCGAGAAAAAAAAGTTTTTTCCAGTGTTGGCTCAGTTCGCTTGAACTAACTTAGTAGGCTCTGTTTTAGTGGAGGGCAGTGGAAAAAAAGTTGAGAGAGGAAAGTGAGCTGTGTGTACTTAAGTGCGTGCACACTCCCCGTTCTCCTCTAAATGAAGTAAAAAGACGAAGGACAAAGTTCCCCAACTTTCTCGTGTAACAATGTCATCATCACTCGCTGGAAATATGAAGCGGGAGCACTTTCTCTCTTCTTTTCCACCTCTTTAAAGTTACTTTGAAGATAGCACTCTTCCACTGAAAAATTCTGCCTTGTTCATCTCTATATGCTCAGCTCTCTAAAATATTTAAGGCGCAGCACTATAGTCATGGACGCCGCACCATTCTAAAATTTTGATAACTTCAAAAAGACTCCAGAGAACATGTCAATTTTCTCTAGAAGCTGGAGCACTCCCATTACTACGCTCACTGGAAAACTGGAATACTGGAAAATTTAAGGATTCCGCCACAAAATGCAATAATGTCATCACCACCGCACACCATCACCACTCACGTCACTCTGCAAGACTAGGACAAGAGCTTTCACTTTGCATCCATCTCCTGTTCCACGTGAATTGCATGCATGATATTGTCATGTCCAAGATAGCGGAAGTGGGAAGGGAGCAGAGAAGAGAGAGAGAAAAAAAGGCAGAGAAAGGGAGATCAGATACCGCTCACTTTCACTCACTTTCTCCGTAGCACTTGCGAGAAAAATGGAAGTGAGGAGAGGCGAAGTGGGACAAAGGGAAAGCGAGCGAAAGAGGAGGGGAAAGTGATGGAGATGATGCTAATCGAACAAGGCAATATTAGTAAGAAGGATTCCAGGGCAAGTCTTATTTTCCTGTTGTACTTCCCTACCAGTCAAAATTTGAAATATGACAGTGAGGCGACATAAAATGTAGTCTGGGACGTGATAGTCAATTTAATAAAAAACTGGCTTGGATCTTGGCTGGTGGTTCTCCTTCAGTAAAGGAGAAAAAGCAGAGCTCCTCTGAAGAAAATATAAAAAAATTCCTTTTCCCTGCTCACTTTAACATGAAGAAGTGCTGAAGAGAGTCTTTTTTATTGTATTTTACCTAGCCGAAATGGCCGGAGAGTGCCGGTGTGTGGTAGAGTTAAAAAGGGGAAACCGGAAGACATGCCCGTGATGGCTTTGAACTTTGAACTGGAAACCAATATAATATCCGCTCGTCTTTTTAAGAGCTTGCATACAAAATAAAGAGTACTACATGACAGCCAACACACACATCACGGGACAATAGCGAAAGGCGCAGCTACTTTCCCTCCGATAATGTCCTTCTTTTCTCTTCACTCACTGACTCAGCTGTGGCAAGTCAGGTTTCTCCGATAAAAACTTCTTTTTTTGGATGGTGATGATCCCATGAACAAAAATGTAATGTGGGTGCTCTCCTTCTCCTTAAAACTTTTCTGCCCCACTTGAAAATGTCATTTTCTCTATCCTTCCTTTCCCTTATCAGTTATAGAGAGTGCTGTCGTAATGCGCTAACTTCTCCCTCCTCATAGGAGAAGATACATCATAAAAAAGTATTCTTTCAGTTTGTTACTCTATCATTTTCCTTATCCTTCTAATCATAACAGTTCCGTTTTTTCTTCTCAGCAGAAAAAAAACATTTTTTGAGGATAAAGGAAAGCGTTAGTGAAATGGCAACATTCTCGACAACAACCACTTATTGGGCTCGCTGCTGGAGAGAAAATACCGGCATTTTTATGTAGTCACCACCAAACTCCATAACCGGAAATAGTGCTGGTTGCTGGTCCCCTCACACAGTAGAAGGATCACCCAACGATAAATGATATTGTTCCTAATGCAGCTTCAACTTTTATATGAGAAGTGTCAGCGGAGCCAAATGCACAAACTTAATCATTTACGTGCACGTGTAACAGCACAGCATACACAGTCTTACAGCCATAACCCTTTTTATATCGAATCCGTCAGCCAACTTTCAACTTTTTTTTTCTTCGGGGAACCGTTTGTTGTCACCCTGATTTTTATTTCTTTTTTTCTAGTTTAACACTTGTTATTGATGTTGTTTGTGTTGTTATACTCGTTTCACACGAAACGTAAAAAAACGGTTCAGTTTTCGCAAGCAAACAACATTTCCCCTCAAAAAATGTATAAAACTTCTTGTTTGTGTTCTCAGATCAGAAGACTTTTTTTCGCTGATTTCTTCTTCCCTGCTACATACATTTTTTTTAAATAAATAGAGATGAGAAACTTTCCAGTTAGTTTTCCCTAATAGAAAAAAGGAGGCATCTGCTCTTTTGATTTTCCTTTTTATTCTTAAGATGAACTTGTAAACAGCACGGCGCAGTTTGTTAGTTTTCTTGAATATCCTGGAGAGAGCGAAAAATTCTTTTTTTTTTGCTAACTTTATATAATTCCCCTTAACTGCCTACAGCCAGGATGTCGAGGAAAAGTTTGTACTTATTAAGTTAATTTGTTATGGAAAAAACTGCACGGGGAACTTTATAATACTGGAGGGGCAGATTTTTGTTGAGAACGTGTGCTGTTCTCCTTAAAAATGTGAAAAGTGCTATTCGGTCTATGAAAAAAATTTTCTTCAGTTAGTATCAGTAGCGGAGGAGGAGTGGAAAGAAACTTTGACCATTTCCTCCTTTACCCCCGAAAAAAAGAAGTTTCAACTTTCTTCGATTTTTTTTTGCCAGTATTGCTCCCCTTCCGTGCTAGATGTGAATGTTGTTCCTGCTCGAGAGTGACTGAGGAGAGAGCGTGGCCTGTGCACTTGTATTTTAGCAATTTTTTGGGATTAGGCAGCTACGACTATCGCACAACTGAGCACAGTTTTCTGGGGAAAGTGGCAGTAGCGGTGCTTTTTTCTATTACGTATGAATGACTGGAGTGGTGTGTACGGGGAAAAGTAGCAGTGGCACTAGTGGCAATTTTGATAAAGTTTTTTTTTTCGCATCTCCTCTGACTCATTCAGTCTGCTCCGTACGGATCGTTTTATGAAATTTATAGGGTAAACTCATTCCATTAAATTCATACGTTTTTTGAGAGATGGAAAAAAGAGGACAGCACTCCCCTGTCGTTTCTTTCTGTTTGTTGAGGAGTTAGAAAACTGTAAATATAGAATGCTCTGATGACTATATCAAACTTGGATGACTGTATTGAAAGTTGCGGAGAGTTAAAGTAGTAGTGAGCGGAATATTTACTTTTCGCATATTGCCATTATTCCCACTTCCCGTCTCCTTTTCCACTACAATCCTCTCCTCTCCCTTTTACTCCCTGTGCTTACCTAACCTTTAGGACGGAAGCTCTGGAAAATTGTTCACTTTCACTTTGGACTTTTTTTCTGGAGCGGGAACACGGGGTCTGTTACGGTTACAGCCTTTTACTTATAATTTTCGTCCGCTCTTCTGTCACTGCGTTCTCGGGCTTTCCATTCACACTCACGCCAACTTTTTTTAGACGGTTGCCAGTTCCCAGACAAAAAGCATTGTTCCCATTATCCTCCCTACAACGGCTTAAACATTCTGCGAGGGCAGTACCGTAGCAGTTTTTACTCCTGCTTCCGTACTTTTCCACACACAAAAAGAACCTTGACTTGTCTGAGCGACTAACTTCTCAAAATTATCTCTATTACTGAAACACCGAGAATATTATATTCTTCCCTCCCACCCTAATCATAACGGCTACGCATATTCTAACCCACAAAAAATATTACTTTCTTCTCTCATGATAGCCCGCACTTCCACTAAACATTCCCACAATCGCCACGCATTTTTCAAGAAAACTTTCTTCCAGAAATATCAAAAGTTTATTTGGACTCCTTACTCCCTCACCAGGAAAATTCTATTTGTAGTCAAAACTACCTTTCACATGCGCACGCCGCCGTCAGCATCGCCATCCTCGGCTATTTTTCTCTTAAGAGAGCGACTACAGTGATGGTGATCAGGAGAAGCACCATCATCCGAATATATTTTCCTGACTTTTTCCAAGAATGTTATAGCAAGCGAGGGGCTCGTGTCCCCAGCTATACCCCGTAGCAATAATCAGATCGGAATGTAAATGAATCGGGATGCACATCATCATTATATTATTATAATGGAGGATGTAGCCACATCTTTTTCTTGAGCGGAATGAGAGCACTTTTTCTCAGACTCGAAGAAGATATGAACTGCTACATGAAAAGGAGCATTTTTACTGGAGAGCGTGCCAAATATATAGTTTTTCTAGTGTAACATGAAATGAATTGAAGGCCACACAAACACAGTCTCAGCTTGGAAAAAGAATGTATTTTTGTGTGAGAAATACACTGAAAAAGTAGAAGAACTGTAGCCGTAGCCTTGGTCGTCCTTCCAGAAAGTGTTTTTGGGAGTGACTTTCACTGCGAAGCTAAAAAAAAGTAGCTCTGCACTTTTTTTTATATATTCGCTGTGCTGATTGGATTCGGCAATATTGCAAATGAACTTGGACACTTTACACTTTCTGTACTTTATCATCATCAGAAATCTGTGCAGTACTTTCCAAACTTTTTCCACTAAATGTCCCATTTTATTAGCTAAATGAATAGAGAGCGTTTGTTGTGCGATTCTCCTTCCGAGAAAAACAGAACTACGTCGGAGTTCCACTTTATCTGAAAACTTCATGCCGTGGCAGATAGGCTGATAGTGTTTAAGAGAACGTTTGTTGTGCGATTCTCCTTCCGAGAAAAACAGAACTACGTCGGAGTTCCACTTTATCTGAAAACTTCATGCCGTGGCAGATAGGCTGATAGTGTTTAGGAGCTTCCGCATAAATTTTTTTTCTCGAGCCATAAGCAAAAGGGACTGGCTAAACCGCAGGGAAATCTGTGTACAGCTATTTTACATGCATAGCCACTCACTGAAAATAGAAATAGGGAGGATATACGAAGTACATACCCCTAATTAATTCACAGCACGCCATGCCTCATAATGAAGTCATAACAGATAAGGATCCAAAGCGCCGTGCTGGCAAAGCATGTCCCATTACACTGTTATTAAAATTCCGCAATATTTTCTGAATGCAACTCGCAAAAAATATGAGAATTTGAGAATCTGAGAAGAGAGCGGTATCCAGTTAAGAAAAAATAGAGTAGAGCAAAGACTTTTCCGCCAATTTACTTTTTCCACAATAAGCAAAACTATTTTGGGGGGTTTATCGAGTATAAAAATAGTAAATAGCGCCATATTTTTAGCTGTGAGATGTGATCGCCACACATATCCCGTAGAAATAGTTGCGGAATCCTGGCAAAAATAGCAATAAAAAAATTTTGGAGTGGGGGAAGGACATACTCTCAGCGACGTACTTACTTTCCGCGAGTAAATAGGATAAGTGGGATTGCTTGTAAGTTGCAAATAAAGTTGGGCGGATTTGCATAGATGTAAATTTAAACTCGCATAACAGCCAATATAAAGTGAGATATGAATAAATAAATAACTGCTAAATAAATTTTGACACGCTTTCAAGTGTAAATGGCGCGCAGAAGTCCGCGGGAAAAAAAGAAAATCTACATAAAAAGGGAAAATGCAATTCCCAAGGGTCTATTTATTTCCAAAAGGCGGGAAAAAAATTTTCTCTACAGAGATTTTCCTTTTTTAGAATTGTTTTGAAAAAGGAGAGATGTTGCTTCTTCCCGCAAAAAGTCTCGGTGACATTTTTGGATGGATGAGCCATAGAAAAATCAAATAAAAAGGGATTTTGGATTTTTTTTTCTAAGGACCTGTGTAAAAAATCAAAGCAAAAGTTGCCTGAAAATGCTTTTGGAATGATGCGAGCGCGAATTTTTTTTTGTTCTCTTCTGGTTGTGGTGTTTGGCCTGATTGTAATTCTATAAAAAATATATTTATAGAATAAAAAAAGTTAGAAAAAAAGTTTAGCTGGTACATGTTGGTACGGGGAATAAAAAAAGTTGACTCTATTTTCCTCAATTATATTGAATGTTCCACGGCCGCTCACTGATGATGATTCCCAGCAGTAATGCTAATGCTAAACATATTCAGTATAAAAAAGAGTCAAACAAAAGTTTTTTTTTAATATTTTTTTGCCAGTGAGCACTTTCTCTTCAACGAAGGAAGCATCAGAGCAGCATCACCGTGAACGGCGGCAGCGCAGCAGAAGCACACAATAAAAGTCAGCAGAGGAGTTGAATGGAATGAAAGAAAATAGATTTGTTTTATTTTGCATTTCAAGTAGAAAGAGTTACAAAGGAAGGTTTTTTTGCTACGCCAAATTCACTCTCGACTCTCTCCCAATTCTGGAAAGTTCTTGTTTTCTCCAGCGCAGATTTCTCTATTGTTGTTGTCAGGATAAATACACAGTTTCAAATGCAGGGAGAAGATAGCAAGTGGACCTATCCACTTTTTCCAGAACAGGAAGCGTTTTGGAAGGAAGACATGGAAATGGAAAGTTGCGCGGAGACGACGGAGAAAAGCATCCAGAAAAAAAGTTTATTTTGCTCAGCCTCAAAACTCAATATGGACAGTAGCGCTAAAATATATGACAGGACACGAGCAGTTCATTGCCTCCTTTGAAAATGGGAATATGTGGGAAGTGAACTGACAAAGTCAGTTGCTCTTTGATAAAGTAATGTTGGACTCGACTAGGAAAAGTGTGCATTTCGGGGACCAGTGTTGGNAAATGGGAATATGTGGGAAGTGAACTGACAAAGTCAGTTGCTCTTTGATAAAGTAATGTTGGACTCGACTAGGAAAAGTGTGCATTTCGGGGACCAGTGTTGGAACAAGCTGTAGTCCTCATGATTTTTAAAAGCACTATTTATTTTCAAAGTAGAGAAAGTCCGACTTGAATAGGAAAAGAAAGGAATAAAAAAATATATATGTACGCATTACAATAAGCTACCTGCTGGTTCTTTCCTCTGAAAAAATAGGAAAATGGATGAGGTGAAAGCCAATTTTTATCCTGGCCCATTGTTTCCTTTCACGGCAACTGCCAACAAACACTGTTTTCAACTAGTTTTTGTGTGCTCCTTTCCTCTGTATATCTTTTTTTGGAGGAATAATAAAAAAGGATACACTTTTTGCGTTTTTCCTGATTTCCCTGATTCTTCTAGGCAAGCCCAATTTTTCTAGCTGTTCCGACTTATAATGAGATCGAACAGGATTTTCCCTCCCATTCAATTTATTTGATTGGCATTGTTTCATTTTTTCAGGAATACAAAAACTTTTTTTTCTTAATAAGGAGAAAAAACAAAAAAAGTCGTTCTATTGTTCTGAAGAGGAAATGAAAAAAGTTGTTTTGTGGAAAAAGGGAAAAAAATATATTAAAAGGTGCTACGCAGCACAAAAGCATGCCACGCTTTCTCTTTTTTTGCGTGCGCAGATTCCTGGAACTGCTCCTTGAATGCATTCTCAATTCAGGAAAACTAACAAATTTCTTTTACTAACTAGCTTTTTAAAGATATTTTAATCAACAAATGCGACGAATTGGGGCAACGGTAGGTGAGTAGAGAAACTGCATTCAATTTTGGGTGGGTGAGAGAGCAAGAGAGTGATTTTGAAGGGCGAGGCTGCAATCTCGTTCATTTCTCATTTCTCGAAGTCTCTTGAGAAAATCGATGGATTTTCATATGCATATTTGAGGGAAAGATATATTAAAAGGTGCTACGCAGCACAAAAGCATGCCACGCTTTCTCTTTTTTTGCGTGCGCAGATTCCTGGAACTGCTCCTTGAATGCATTCTCAATTCAACAAAACTAACAAATTTCGTTTACTAACTAGCTTTTTAAAGATGTTTTAATCAACAAATGCCACGAATTGGAGCAATGGTAGGTGGGTAGAAAAACTGCATTCAATTTTGGGTGGGTGAGAGAGCAAGAGAGTGATTTTGAAGGGCGACGCTGCAATCTCGTTCATTTCTCATTTCTCGAAGTCTCTTGAGAAAATCGATGGATTTTCATATGCATATTTGAGGGAAAGTAATGGAAAAGATATGAGATGAAGAATGTATCACTTTCCTCTTGAAATCCGTACTTGGAAGTGGAGTGGGGAGGGAGAGGCGGATGAGGACGTAAAAAAATTTATTTTGGAGATGAGGTGAAATGAGAGATGAGAAAAGTGCTTTGAATACTGAAGAGTTTGTCAAGTGAGAGCGTGGATGATAAACTAGGGAAGGAGTTACCCTTGCCTGGATGCTTAAACTCTTCTCAAGAAGAGAAAAACCTTGATAACCTCTCTCCGACTTTAAGTGAGTAGGGAACAGCCCTTGCTTGAGGAGAACTCCCATATCGTCATCCTATTTTTTCCCTCAACTTTTTTCACATTGTCTCCACAACATTTTGCTCTCTTTCGTTGGCTTGCGGAACAAGATTTTTCATTTCTTTTCCCTCTTTTATGGAGAGGAAGTGAGGAGGAAGGAAGACGCTGAAGGTCTTGAAGAAAAGTGGAAAGTTGAAAAAAGAGGAAGTGTTAGGATGGATGAGATAGCGGAATGACGACACCGACGGTGGTGATCTTGCTCTCATCATTACATTGAAAAGAGTGCGAAAATTGCAGCCAGGTTTAAGTGGCGAGGTGAGCGGGTGTGAAGTGAGTGGAGAAGGAGACTTCACGATATAGATTTCTTGTGGCTTGGCCCTACTCTCAAGATGATGCCAAGCCAAAGCCAAAGCCACTTCCGAAAAAAAAATATTCTGCAGATATGGCTCATGCCAAAAAAAGTGTAAAGTTTGGGGTAGTAAACACTCCCTGCACACAGTTAGCGTCACACGTCACCATTTTACTTGAACAATGGAAATGAGCTGATTTTCATTTAAATATTTGGGGAAGAGTGCGGATAGTTTGAGATTGTTAGTTAAAATGTAAACTTTTCCATTTTCGCGGGAGCTTGCGTCTTGCGTGCAACTACTTTTTTTCCAAGCTCAGGCGAGTGATTTGGCATTGTGTGGACCTGCCCAGAGTGAAACGCTGCATTGTTGCTCTCCCGCAAAAACCGTCTTTTGTAGGGCTGGGGAACGTCGTCTTTGTCATGATCACCACCACTACCTCATTGTTTAGGTGGCTGTCGGGTGGCTGATTTATATGCTCTGGACATGCCAAAGGCCACCGCCACGACAAGACAAGAGGAAAATACCGCACAGCGCCAACCACTTCTCTTCTTGCTACTAGTCCGCTGCCACGTTGCATCCCAAATGCCATCCTTTTCTGTTCCCATCCACCCTTTCAAAAGTTATTTGTTACTTTTCCGTAACAGCTCAGAACCTTTAGCATCCTGCCGCACTCATTGGAGGAAAGGGACTGGAAATGGAAGTGGAAATATCTAGGAATACAGCCGCAGAGCATACCTAAAAAATATATACATCCCTGGAATATCACTACCTCCCATAAAGAGCCTTTTTTTTCTACTTTTCTCCTGTTCCAGCTAATTTTTTCTTCTGAAAATAAAATTCCCTTCGCCTTCCTTTAATTCATCCTTTCGCTTAGGTACATTTAAAAAGAGAACTTTAACAGATTTCCCCCCTCTGCTCTCGCTGGCAAGTGCACTTAGCCAAGATTGACACAAGGGCGGTAACCTGATCCCAGTCCTGAGGGCTCTGCGCAAGGATAAGGTGAAACGGGATATTTTCAATTTGCACGTTTCTACGTAATGCAACCCTCCCTGCCTGGAAGTACAGTCGCAATCCATTTCACCCATTCTCCACTTATCTCCAGCCACACAGTCCTACATACTAATGTGCATTGTAACCCATCTCGTAAGTTATCTTCCAGCGAGGGAGAAAAAAATGGAAAGTGGAGCTAGCTTCTGCTTCCAAAATGCACTTCCAGGACAGACAGCACTTTTAGCAGCAACAGACTTATTTACTCTCACCCACTTGTTCTATTAGGCAACCATGAATATTTTATTAGCTGAAAATGACAAAATAATGGCGGGAATGTACTTTTTTCTCCATTTGCTGTGGGAAAAGTGGAATAAGGTGTGGCTAGAACAAGCGCCCGCAATTTTCCATTATTAAATGGTTAGACGGATACGTGTTGGATTTCAGTTCTGACGTCCGCTTGATGGATCTTTTCTGTAACTGTCGGGGAGAACAGCGCCACAAAAAAAGGATTTCTGATTTTCCCATTTTACCTGCATATTTAAAAACACCCGCGCAGCCAAAACCAGCAGCGATAGACCCCCAACTGGCAAGTTGGATGTGACAGGTGTGCCACAACAATATATGTCGAACTGACAACTGACAATTTCGGTGGGAAAAATTATGTATCTGTATTCTTATGACTGGGAAACGTCCCGGGACTTTCAAATTCAAAATTGTTTATTTCATTTACGAGGCGGAACGGCGGGAGAATTTTAAATTAGGCTAAAATAAAAGTTTTTTAGGGGCAGTCTGAGAAAAAAGTGACACTGACAAGTCCAAAGAATTACATAAATTGAAAAAAAATGGTTTTGAGGTTTTTACTCCCGAATAAAACACAAACCATTCCACAAAGAGAATGGAAATTGTGTGGAAGTGGAACCGAGATCTGTAAAAACGTCTATGCGGTTTCTACTATTTTTTACTCTGTTGTGTTTTGACACTTTATGGCAGTGCTATAGAGAGAAAAAATAGTGCTGTGCGAGTAAAATATCATAGTGCAGAAAGAAATGTACATTTTTGCATGATTCCTCTCCCACTTCAGATATAATTTTGAGCTGAAAGTATTTTTGAAGTTGGATATTATCCTTCCAGAAAACTTCAAAACTGTGACAGATCCTGGCATGTTTGCAATTTTCCGCTTTTCCAGTAGCGAAAGCCATTTCGGCGCAGCGAGAGTGTCGTTGTCGTTGTCTTAGTGGTCTGGTCTGGAGCATGTCCTCAGTATAAAACTGGAAGGGAATGTAAGTAATGTGGGCCACCGAGTGAAATGAGCTAGACACATTTTATTCCCATTATTTGAAAATACAAGAAAAAATTACATTTTCAAGAAAAATATTTTTTGTCGTAGTCACTACTCCTAATGAGAAAAGAATATGAGGGAGTGCAAATTGCAGTGACATGCACTTTTTCCTCCTCTTTTCCATCCAGACACAGTTTGTTTTTAAGGTTTTTGCCATTCCATTTCCCTTTTCTGCACCACTCTTATTTTTCTGAAAGTCAGCATAACACAATAAAAATCCTCGGATTTATAAGATGTTGGAGAGGGTCCAAAAGGAATGTCGTCCCCTTTACCCCATACCAGCAGCTTTATACATTTTTCTGGAAAGAGGAAGAACGGGTTTGGGGCCACATGCACAAAAATATATATTTTTGTGCTTTTTATGCCCGGGTTAACATCCAAAAATGGTTTCGCTTTAAATTTAAATGAGCAGATTTATAAATTTTTTGTTGAGATTTTTCCCCTCCCTGCTGCATTCCTTCTCCTCTCACTTTCGTGTACATTGCAGTATTGGCATGAGCTTCCTGCTTCTTCCGTCCTTTTCTCTCTTTATTTATTCATTAAAACTTCAAAAATCTTTAGGAAAGTCGTAAACTTTCGAGCTACGACCACTTTCCAATTTTCTCTGATTTTGTAGCAATTTCCACCACATTCATCCATTTACATTCTCGTAAATTTTTGCTCCACTAAATATCCTTATTTATTTCCTCCACTTGAAACAATATTTTTTGCATAGCAATCCCATACCACTCCCAGATTTTCGCCGACTAAAATGCTCTCTTGAGCCTTCACCACAAAAAATAAATATTCTGGAACATTATTTTCTCCTTTCCCTACTCCCCACAAACTGAGTTTTCAAAAAAGGAGTTGTGGCACCGCTTCTACAAATTCCATTTCATTAACATCATCATCACTTCCCTCCTATCATGATCCGCTCTTTTTTGCACTCCGCCACTTCCAACCACTCTTCAGCGCCGACTTTCTCCCTGACTGTGAATGTGCACGCGGAGCAAGTAATTGAACTTTGTAAGAGCAATCAGAATATAATTCGTGCATAAATTCTATTACAATTTAAACTCTGTTCGGGATATTTAGTACTTGATTGCGTGCAAAGCCCCACTCCCTCCACTTACTCTTTTACATAGTCCATTACATTCAGTTAATTTTCTCCTCTAAAATATACTCCACGTTCAAGTGGAAGGTAAAATGGGAAATGTATTTTACGAGAGGACACACAACCTACAGGGATCATTTATGCTTTCTCCTTTCCTTTCCACTCCAGCAGTACATAGCAAGAGGAGGAAACTGGGAGCAAAATACCAAATGGCACAGCACGGAAAAAATATTAGCCCCAGTAGGCCCCTTCATGAATGCATTTTACGGAGCTCTGTAGATTATTACTAATGACTATGCCTAAGTTCCGTCGAAGCTCTCTTTTTACTACCCATTTTTCAGCAAATACAATTTTTCTTGGGAGTGCCATTCAAGCAATTTGCTTATGGCTGTTAAAAAATACTAAGCCTGGGACAGTCGAGTACACTCTGTGCAATTCACTGCCCGTTTTTTAATATTATTTGCATGTATATGCACTTGTGCACTTCCACTCTAAAAAAATTTTTTGTAACAAAAAGGTAGAGAAAAAGTGCCCTTGGGAGCTTTATGAGTGTAATTTCATGTTTGAGTTTGCTGAGCCACTGAAAACTACACGTTGTTCCGTCGTCATATGTGTGGGCAGAGATATTAAAAGAAGTCATTATCCAGAGCTAGGCTCTCCACCGTAAAAAGTCAATTTTATTTCCAGTGCGCAGCTTTCTTTTTTTCCTCTGTTCCTGGAAAAGAGGGAGATGGAGAGCTTGTGAAATTTTCTATGTGCTTTTGCACACAATAAATAAATCCTTCGACAGGAACAGGAAAATGTAGAATATTGTGAAGAAAAAAAATGTCGTAATGTTCTTCTTCCGGCTTAAAGCTGCAGAGGAAGGGAAGTGATACGATGTGTATACTCATAGCGTGTGTGGGCATGTCATATTTGAAGAGAAAATGTTTTTATGGGTATTTCTACTCATTTTCCTTTGATCTTTTCAAACATGTATACCTTTCCCTACTCAATGAACCCTTCACTACTTAAAAAGGAGTCGTTTAGTGCTGGGGGAATGTGCGCACACGTGATTTGGAATATTTGGATTGGGAAGGAGGTCAAATTTAAAGCATAGAAGGAGTATAAACATCCTGACTGTTTTTTATGCGGAATTACCTCGCATCAAATAAACACACTTTTGGATTAGCGCTTTTGTACAGGTAGCTATTTCAGATTGTTAACGAATAGCTAAATGGTCGTGCTAAAATGGAGAAAATACTTCCTGGGCTATTTTGGGCATAGCGTAATAAAGTTGTTTTTTTTTAAAGAGAGGAAGCCATTTCGCTCATTACACGGTTGGAAAAGCGTCGTTTTTATTTTGACAAGAAATACGTACATCGGAAATTATCTGAGCTAGCGGCTAAATGAACCGAGTGGCGTGCCTAATTTTTGAGTGCCTAATTTTTGCGTTTCGTTGGGAAAAACATGAAAAAATGGAGAGTATCCTGATTCACTCCCTTTTTCGACTAACTCATTAGTCGCTAATGTGAGCGTTCACGCACAAACCTAATGAAAACAATAACAAAACCGAGAAGCGACAAAAAGTCCAACAGACTCGGTGTGCTTGCATACAAATGTGCCGTTTGAGAGAAGAGTGGGAACTAAAACGGAAAACAAATTCCAATCAGCCTTTCAATGGCGAGCAAACTATTGCATGATTGTTCCCATTTTGTATTGTTTTCCCGTTTACTCCGTGCGCTTCCTGTGTAATTATGAACACGTTTTTGTAGGCATATTCTCTTGTAATGAATTTGTCAGCGACGACAAATTCCTGCAAAAAGGAATAGATTGGGTGTGAGCACGCTAACTCCAAAACACTGGATAATCCTTTCATGGCCGAAATAACTCTATTTTTGTGGAATTCTTCCCGTGATCATTCCCTCTATCTCTCTCTCTCCTTTTTTTCCTCTGAAAATCAACAGATCCTCCCACTTACCATTTTACTATTTTGCTGAGAATAAATGTGGGGTGGACTGAGACTTTCACTATGAAAGCTGTCTTCATTTTGAAAGCTCGTAAATTACTTTGTCTTCATTACATACCTAACTATTGCTGGGCGGTGGGGCCCTGCTTATAAATTTCTGTGTTTTTCCACGGCGCGCAGCAAATGAGCCCAGAGAAGTGGACCATGACTGGATAAATCCATTAGACGTAATAAGCGGAGGGGCAGGTCTGAAAAATTTGCAGTTGAGACAGGGAAGAATAAACATGCCATCCTCGGTCGTTTATCAAATATTTGAACTGTTTTGAGATTTGTGGGCAGGTTCCACGGAGCAGCTATTATGGCTCGCTTGTTTAGGACATCCTTTTGTTTCAGTACAGTGACTACTAGCTCCAGCTCTGCCGTAGCCACTACCACCACACACTGAAAATTGACTCTTTGTTTAACCCTTACAACAAAACAGCCACCCTCCAGCAACTTTTTACCTCTCCGCCCGTAGATAAAATGGTAATTCAATATTATGACGGCAAAAAATAGTCCCAGTCGCAGAGGCATCCTCCCTCGTCCCACTCAACTTTATTAGTCCCGCTTTGTCCCGAAAATAGGAACTGGAGCTGCGCTACCTAAACCGCTCCTGTATTGAATTACCAGCGCTCTCATCATAACAAAAGTTATTCGGCCATTCCCAATCCTTCGTCGGAGTAATCACTTCAGTCGTGATCACCATTAAAAAGGGTTGAGGCATTTTTCAAGGATATCATTCCGAGCGCAGTTCCGATGTAATGCTATCTTAATCAAAGTGAACGAAAATACGAGAAAATATATTGCGGACGCTTCCCCATCGGCATAGAATTTCTTTACTATGCGTTGCTGCCTACAAAGCACATTTAAATCCGGTGTAATTACTCCATTCATGGCTTATCATTATTATTTTGCAATGGACAAGAAATATGTATTTATTCGTGTTCTCGGAATATTATTATAGAGGGAGAACAATCTGGGTGGTTTTAGGGTGGAAGTGGGGATTGGCAGAAATCTAGGATCTACTCCTCCAATTAATTTTAATGAAAGCTACCATTATACTCGAGCTTAGGAATGAAGCTGAATGTTTAAGTAATTCATTAGCAGATGACGTAAATAATAAATACGTAATGTGAATGGAAATATTCAAAGGAAGTTTGAGGAACCGAAACCGGGCAAATCCGATTATTCTCAGGATATTTTGTATTGAGCTCGGACTTTGGGGGAGAGAGAGCAAAGGCTTCTAGTTCATTAAATTCTTCTGAGTGAGAAAATAAAGCCAAGAAATTTCCCTTTTGCATGTTTACAATTGTTATATTGAATGTTGAGAGCTTCGCGCATCATTAGATTTTCGATAGCTCCTTGTTATGGGAATTCAAAACTTGAGTAATTTCACTACTTCACCTGCTTGAACTAGCTAGCTTCCAGTAGTAAAAATGCAAAATATAATTCGCAATCAGTCAAGAACTGCTGGGTAGAGTGGAGAGCCACTCACACATCATTTTTTTGCAGTAATGTTTACAGGAAAACAGGTTGATTGCAGTTCAATAAGCTGTTTGTGAAGTAGCTATGTGGTTTTTAGTCCGCTTCATATGGAAAATGAAATTCCACTTAATTAATTGGTCCATTCACTCCAAACAGCTCTCCTGTAGAAAGAGAATGTAGTAAAATTCAGTGAAGGCCGTTGCTGAAGTAAAATTACGGAAAAAGTTGGTTCATTTTCTGAAAAGGCACACAAGTCTACTCGCATCCATATTTTGGTAGAGATAATAAGGAAATTGGAAGTAAACTGGGGATGGAGATGGAAGATATGGCTTCATTTATATTTTAGTGTTTGGATGAAGTAACCCTATTGCTCGTTGCACTACCCTGGACTTTTAACCATTTTCTGTTTAGGATATCGCTCCTTCGTCTTTGCAATTTGCAGGGAAATGCTCTCATTTCATTTATTGTTAGTGGTGCAATTCACGCACACAGTGCCCATAAATAAAAAGTGACCGGTCACTCCAGCATCATCGCCGTCTGTTTCGCTATTTAGGTTGCTGATGACACTGCCACTGCAGTGGTGGATGCCAAAACTTTCCTTTCCACTCTATTTTCAGATGGGTTTACTGTTGCAAACATTTATTGAAATTCATGATGAGTCTCCCTCGTCCCACACAGCACGCTCCCTCCAAATGGATTTTAATCCTGCTGGTGGAGACCCCCTTCATAATCGTAATCGTATCAGTATCCGTAAGCAAAAACAGCGAACATCCCGTCCAGATTGGACTGCGCACACGAGAAAACTGCACATCTCTAAAAAAAAAGAGTATCGAAGCAGGAAGCCATTGGATCAACTGATATGAGTGAATTCACTTCACAGGACGGCGTAAATATGTCTACAAGCAAAAAATATCTCTTTGCCAGTGTCCGGCAGTATGAAAGCAGAGAAAAGTCAACTTTCCCTTAACAACTTATTTTTATACTGGAGTGAGAGCCATTTTCAGCTGCTTAAAATTCAGTCACTCTCTGTTTATGATGAACAAGGGAAAAAAGGAAGGCACTTATTAA
>JAHZND010001343.1:0-16310 GCA_027744115.1 Acrocyrtus sp. NNG-2020
ACGGCTCTGGTACAGGGTTTGTCTCCAGTCCTCCCTTCACCTTCTTGCTGACGGAGGGACCTGACACCCTGTAATTATCATGGAAATTTAATTAGAATAGAACTAGGAATAATTTTAAGACTTCCAACACTTGCACAATTTTTGATACACATTTATCTAAAAAAAACCACAGGAAATAAAATCCAGTGTCTATCATTAGACGTCTAACTTAATAATTTATTACTTCTTATTTCGATTCCTTCGATTTCTATAAATAATCCACATTGTGCTTGCTTATCTACACAAATCAAAAAGGTGGTTTCCTAAATGATTGATTCCTAATACCACAATGCTATGGAATAAAACAAAATTCTAGCCTCAACTTCCAGTCTAGTTTGTACCACTCCTGTCACACATTTGAAAATTTCTTATTTCTTAGACATTTCGCCGTATTTATATGCTTGCGCTTAGATTTTTTCTGCTAACGGCTTGTCAAATTACATATGAAATGAGCCAGTTCTCACCAGGCAGCAAAAAGTTGCCCAAAGCCGCACATGGAACTGGAAGACAACAGCACATGCGTATCATGTATGTAAAATGCATGCAACGAAACAATTATATGCAACATGTTCTCTACGACCCCACGAAACAAAATAATTACTTCTGATAAAAGTCATAACTTGCATGCAACTGTAAGTAAATATATACCTAACGGACAACGTTTACAATTTATCTGGTCGACACGACATAATGCGACACGACAAATTAACAAACGTAAACCTAACGATCTTCTTTGTATTCCGCTTAATCTGGTTTGCGCCTGTTTGTAAATTAGTGGTCATTCATCTACATGATTCTGAATACAAATGTAAACACTTTTATGTTGCGCTACACAAATCACCTGGCTTTCTTTCTACGAAACAAAATCAAAAATTCACTAATTTTTATGTAGTCAGTAGTTGAAATGAACGTGCTAGGCCATTACTTAGCTAATTTGATTGTTCTGTTTCAATTTGGATAACATGAAAATGTTGTCGTCAATGTGGTATACTTCTCTTTGACTCTTTGATAAATAATTAGATTTTCTTTGCTTACCCATGACTCGTAGCACTGGCAGGGTTATTCGAAGGGATTTTGCTGTTTGAAATTTGGAAACTGCCGCTCAAATGAGTCGTTTCCACATTCACATCCTTTCCCTTCTTTGGCTCTGCTGGATCAGGTTCTCCCCTATTCTTTTTGTCTTTCTTATTGCTACCACTCTTATTTCCTGCTCCAACGTCAACTTCAACCTTCTCTCTGAGTACATTGTCTCCAGCAGAAGCACTCTTGATGGGGACGCCTTTCCCTGGCATGGGTACATTTCCCAATTTTGTCGACTGGTTCTCCTTTGATGTACTCAAACTATTGGCATTACTGATTGTGTTGTTGTTGATATTTCGCATTACCTCATTATTGTTCTCGCAGTCAACTTTATTCTCTACGTTGCTGGTACTGTTGCCAGGCCTGTTTGACTTGTTCTTCTTCTTCCTACTCGCCTTAGAAGAGGATTGATGGGAGGACGACTGGGACTCGTTTACTTCAGGGATTGGAGGCGTACTAGCGCTACTCGATACTGACTTTGAACTGGCAGACTTTTGGGGAGGAACTGGTTGTGGCGGCGGTTGATGTTTCTGTTGGTTTTCTTTCCCTTTCGCTTTACTCACTGACTGGTTTTGATTTCCACGGCGCCTTCCTGATTCAAGGTGAGTGACGGAGGAGTTGGAACCTTGACTGTTGGCATCGATTCCAGAATCTATGACTTCCACGACGATCTCATTCTCATCGTCATCATCGTCGTCGTCATCGTCTATACCACTACGTCTATTTCGTGGCGGATCATCATCATCGTCGTCATCATCGTCATCTTGGCCACCTTCTCAATGAAATTTATAAAATGAAAATTTAATTTCATGTCATTTTTACAATTAAACTTAAACTTTTCAAATAGCACGTAATCTTACCGAAGAGTTGTTGTTTCTTTTCCCTCTTCTTCTTCTTTTTCTTTTCTCTCCTGCGTTGGGCAGCCAAGCGTTTGCTTTCTTCCCGACTTTTCTCCATATCCAGTTCTTCCAGCAGTATAGTAGCGTTTTTGTTTGCCTCCAAGGCTTGCTTATCCTTGGCCTGCTTAATATACTCTGCACATTGCTGGCAGCGTTTAAGCAGATCTGGCTCGTTTTGAAGACCAATGATGTATCTCGTCATTTCCTGATCAGAAGGGAACTGCTGGACATTTTTTACAATCCAACGAATAACTTTTACATGTCCCTTGCGAAAGGCGGCCATTAGACAGGATATTTTACGATTATCTTGAGAATCAAGATCAGCTCGATGACGGAAGAGAATTTGAGCCACGTCTAGATGACCACCATGGCTGGCAAGCCAAAGAGGAGTGCATCCCTTTTTATTACGAGCGTCCACAATAGCACCTCTGTAATATAAAAATAGCATAAGTTAAAACAGTACTACTTTTAGTGTAATAGACAAGCAGCTTGTCTACATTTAGTCACAGTTCTTAGATTAGCAGGGGAGAAGGGGAGTATCTTCGAATTGTGGTTAGGTTAACATACTTGTTCAGCAACAGTTCCACAAAGCGGTAGTGACCCTTATCAGCTGCAATCGTCAGCGCAGTGTCACGTGTTGCTGGAACAGGCGACGCGTTCACTTCAGCACCCTTCTCAATCAGGATCTTTCCAACTTCCACATAACCACCATTGGCAGCCTCCATCAGTGGAGTTAAACCAGTCTAAAAATGGTAAATGAATAAATTAATGGACATGCACTAACTCATTATTACAATTTAGACTAATTTAGTTTTGGGAAAATAACAACAAATCACCTTTGCACGATGCTCCAAATTAGCCTTTCGCTCCAGCAACAACTGAACAACTTCGTGCCTGCCTTGAAAGCAAGCAAGGGTGAGTGCCGTGTTCTTGTTAGTCTCAATTTGGGCGTTAATATCGGAGCCCATGTCCAAGAGCAACTTGACTGCGGCAGTGTTGCCATTCATGGCTGCGAGCATGAGTGGACTAATGCCAAGCTTTGAGCCAGTCCTCGAGTTAATTTCTGCTCCGTGAGTAAGCAATAGTTTAATGATGTTCACGTAACCTCCGGACGCTGCCAGAGACAGTGGGGTGTAGTCGGAGACGTTCCGATGTTCTTTATTTGCTCCTCGCTTGAGAAGCAGTTCAACTACTTCATATCTCCCTTTCGTACAAGCTAACGATAGGGCGGTGTCCTTCGTCCTTTCCGACTGTGCCTCAATATCTGCCCCATTATTAAGCAGTAGTTCAACAACTTTTTCATGCCCTCCGTCGGCAGCAAGGATGAGTGGTGTGTACCCCTTCTTGTCCCTGTGCTCAATGTGAGCCTTCCGTCCAATTAGGAACTCCACCACTTCGTAGTGACCCGAAGCCGCAGCGATACTTAAAGATGTCTCTCCGTTTGACTCTGTTGCTGAGTCGACGTCTAATGCGCGATTACTTGTAGGCTTCTCCGTTGCAATTGGTGTAGTTTGGGTGGATGTTGATTGGTTATTGCCTCCTAAAAAAGAAGGTTTGAAACATTTCTCACAAAAGTTGTTTCTTATAAAAACAAAAAAACTGTGAGCATTTGCTCTTGCTCGAAACAACAAATTTGTAATTTCCCCAAACATAATTGGCAAATTAACACGTTACCTTTCGTAGATGTAATTGGCTGCTGACAAAACGGTCTAGTACGTTTAGCGACGTGTTTTTTCTGTTGAACGGACCCACCAATACCATGTTGCTGTGACACTGGATTTAGTTGACCTGTGGAGACAACGGGTTGCTGAATTGATTTTTCTTTGCTCACTGGCCCTTTGTTCGCAGGCCCTGCCGCTGGGACCGGGACTGGCTTCTGGGGGTGTTGTGCCGGTTGAGGTTGGTGATGCAGTTGCTGTTGCTGTAAATCTGCTGTGCTACATAGAGACGCAGAAATAGCTTGAGATAAGGGTGGGGGATGTGCATGAGGAATAAGATTCTGTGGATTTGAATTGATTATTGTTGTGAGAGGAGGTAGTTCTGGTGGTGGTAAGGTGAAACCTGCAACCCCTGGAGTGACTTGAAGTTGAGCAGGTGCCACAAAGCAGTCAGGCTCTAGTGGAAAAGTGGCAGCTGCTGCACTCATTATCATTTCATTTGCACCTGGAGGTAAATTATTCCCATCAATGATAGTCTGTGTTTCTCCATGGGTGACAACGACAGTTGTCGTTGTCGTCGTTGTAGGTGTTCCTGCAGTAATGTCTCCTATGATCATTCCTGGTTGGAGAGAGATATCTGAGGGGTAGACCTCTTGGAGATGTGTTTGAGAGTGTGTCAAGATCTGTAAACAAAAGATGCTTGTTTTATTTCAAATTTTCATTCCGTTATATTTTCATATCATAATTTAGTACCTGCTGAACCTGCATCTGAAACAGTGTAGACGATGAGCCAACTAACTGCTGAGCTTGGCCCAGAACTGCCGCGTTGGCTGCAGCAGCTTGCGATCGAAGAGATTCTGCAGATACTGTTGGACATGGTGCTGCACATGGCGTTGGAGTAACGATAGCAGGGACAATTCCTTGTTGTTGTAATTGCTGCTGCTGCTGTAATTGTTGCTGTTGAAGTAGTAATTGCTGCTGGAGTTGAACCTGTTTCCTTGCGCTAGGTTTATTCGCCTTTGCTTTTGGTCGCTCACTGATTGCTGTAGCTGCTGTGACTTGAGAAGGAACCAATGGAGGACCACATGGTGGAGGACACGAATGACATGATGTTGGCGAAACCAAAACACCAGATCCAGATGACGAAGCAGTAATCCTATCTTCCGCAGGTCTTTTCACATTATGCTGTTGCTGTTGCTGCTGCTGAGTGCTAGGATGATGAACATGATGAATGTCTCCACCTTGTTGTTTAGTGGAAACAGATCCACTGTTGCAGGCATTAGACACTTCGTCCTTATTCGGTAAAATATGAGATGGAGCAACTTTTCCTACCGTTACTTGGCCGCTGACCTCATTTCCACCTGATTGTTTTTGCTGTTGTTGCTGTTGTTTTTGTTGCTGCTTTTGTTGTTGTTGTTGTTGCTGTTGTTGTTGTTGTTGCTGTTGCTGCTGCTTTTGCTGTTGTTGCTGCTGTTGGTTTTGCTGTTGCTGCTGTTTTTGCTGTTGTTGCTGCTGCTGAGCAGCAGGTGAAGATTCTAAAGTTGATGTTGAGCGGCTTTTCCTCAAAACGGATTTATTTTGGCCTTGGCTCGTGGACGATGACTGACCCCCTTTGTCCAATTGGGCTTGTTGGGACTTGGCTGGAATTGGAGCTGCTTTGAGTTGCGGCTGCTTACTTGTCCCGGTTGGAACACTTCCTTGACTTGGCTGTTTCTCCCTAGGTAAAGGAATTCAAAGACGACAGTAAACTTTAGTTAGAGAACATTAATACAGAAATTAAATTATTGCCTCATGTAATATAATGTAGATATTGTAAATACAATTCTCTCCCATTCTGTCTCATCAAGTCCTAAACAATAATCAATAAATTTTTGATGACATTCATCAAAAACATTTGGATTGCAGGCGTGACCCTCTATGAATTCCATGTAGCTGTTATAATCATTATGGAGTTCGTCGATGTTTTCTGTCAACGGGTTCATCACCACAGCTCCACACTTTCCATGAAATGGTAATGGCAGTGATTTATTATGCTTCAAAGTTGTGGAATCATTCACCAATAAACTCTCCTGTTCTTTTCCTGTACTAGGAACAGTAGGAACTCTGTGCTGAACCTTTTCAGATCGAATAAGAGCTGCTTTTGCCAATAGTAATAACCGCTTCCAATGTTGGGGCTGGTCAAGTTGCTTAGAATAACCGGCGAAATATCTGGAGGTGCAACTAGATGGGGAACAGCATCCTGAACAGTGAAATGGACAAACGGAGAGGTCCAAGGGCGACAAATCATCCCCACTGTCATCAGAATCCTCAACGGGATTACTACTCATTTTTAATTTACTTTAACTTTCCTATTTTATTAAATTCTTAAGCTATAATAAGCACTAATAGACGGATCCCTTGAAAATTTAAAACAAAACAACAAAAGCTCTCTGTGAAGAGCTTTGTCATTAGTCACTGTACTTGTAGGTTGAAAATTTGATGGTCGACTACCGTCACCATCATCACTACCTACCAAGTATGCTGACTACTGGCCGCTGACTGAACGGAATGAATGAACCATTTTTTCTGGTTTGGAAAATTGAAATTAATTTCAGCGCGACTACGCACGTGTGCTGTAGGGTACAATGAATCCAAACAACGTCACACAAAAACTCAGTCTTTCTTTGTTTTCCATTTTTTTTCGTGTCGTGTTTGTATCTCAAAATGATTAAAATGCTATGTAAATGCACCACGCCATACTCCACACATACACTATTATGCATGCCTTTGCCTGCCTTGTTTAACAAACGTTTAAACTAAAACTAAAGGGTTATAATTGGTGACTGACCTCTTCAATGTTAGCACCTCGCTCAATAAGGAGTTCAGCCAATTCCACATGTCCTCCACAAGCTGCAAGGGTCAGTGGGGATTCGAAGCTATCTGCTGGCATATTTACCTAAAAGGGAATATATTGGGAATCAATTAATTTAAATTGTTTATTATAGTGATATGTTCAGGAGTTAAAAATAGTACAATTTCAAATAGTAATACCTGAGCGCCTGAATCCAATAAAAGTCTTGCAACTTCAACATGTCCATCCATTGAAGCTTCCATGAGTGCGGTATGCATTTCATCGGTTTTGTGTTGCTACAAACATAAAGAAAAGTGTCAAATGTTAGAAAAGCCTATTTCTGGGTTGACCCGTTATAAAGTGTGTAAGGTTTCCATTACCTGATCTGCACCAGCTTCTAGCAGAAATCGGACCATTTCAAGATGACCTTTGTAACAAGCTACAGTTAGAGCTGATTCTTTAAACTCATTTGAGTGGGTATTGATTCCTGCTCCATTTTCCAAAAGGATCTACACAAACAGAGGTAATAAAAAATATATACCTTTTGTCGGCGTGTAAAGGCAGGAAATGTAATAGGAATATGCATGGAAGAATAAAATACCTTTGATACTCCAACATGACCTGCAGATGCAGCCTCCATCAGTGGTGTATGGCCATTTTCGTTATTATCCTCCACCCTGGCTCCTGATTTCAGCAGTTCCTTGACAATATCCTCGTGTCCAGCCGCGCAAGCGTACATCAATGGACTATTGCCACAGGCCGATTGTGCGTTCACATCGGCGCCATGGCTAAGGAGGAGACGGACAATTTCGAGGTGACCTTGAGAGGCAGCGTCCATCAAAGGGGTGAGATCCCCCTTACTCCCTCGATCATCCACATTCGCACCCATCGCGAGAAGCACCCGAGCCAACTCAAAGTACCCCGAGGAACAAGCAAGCGCTAAGAGGCTGTCTCCTTCCTCCATGGAGTCATTTCTACCCTCCTCCATACTCTTTCTTTGGGAGTCTCGCATACGATTGATGGCAGCAGATGCTTCACCTAACGCTGACGATACGGTTAAGGTTAGCTTTCGAAGGTTTTCAGGATCACTCATCAATTTTCCGTCGGTGAACCCAGCGGCTTCAAAGAACGCTTCCAGACGAGCTTGCGCATCCGGTGGAATCCCTTGAATCCCGGTGGAATCACCATCAGGGGGGAGAAGAAAGCCTGTAGGTTCCAAGCCGTCTTCGTCGTCATCTTCTTCTGATTCATCCACTTCTCCCTGCTACAGTAACATACATACCAATTTGAAGAAAGCACATGCATTTAAGATATATGTAGTTTTATAATTATACCAACCTCATCATCCTCGTCTTCTTCACTTGAAGAACCAAGGAAGATTGGGGAGTTGTAGGAGGACGCAGAATTATTGGCAGGACCACCTCCACCAGGACCACCACTCTCAAAAGGCTCTGTCAAGTCATCATGCCCATCGAGTTCCAGATGATTTTCATCATCATCATCGGGGTCCTCTTGGTCATAATCCTCCTCGTCATCTTCATCCTCAATATCTACCTCAAGATCGTCCACGTCAAGATCCTCCACATCATCATCCTCATCATCGCCGTCCGTGCAGGGTACAGGCGGAACAGGAGAGGACGAGGGCGCAGGTGGCGGAAGCCCGGAAGAGGGGTTGTTATTAGTACTGCTGGTATTATTGTTGTTACTTTCCTTGGAAAGGTTTTGTATTTGGTTACTTTGCACAGTGGAAGCAGATGGAGGAGAGGGGGTGGAGGTATTCCCACTGGATGTACTAGTGGAGGATGTTGTTGAAGTAGGAACTTGTTGTTTAGGTTCATTTTTTGTGCTTCCACTGGACACTTTCGAACTCATTCTCGACGTATGTCCACGCCTACAAAATTCAAATTTTTGTTTAAATAATTTACATGTACATTTACATCTAGCCATGCTCAATTCTCAAGAAAAAAATACTAAACCTCACTTTAGTCGGGTGGACACAGGTTTCCGTTTTTTAATTATTCGTGGCGTCTTGGAATCTTTTTGAAAACCGATGTTAACTTGTGAAAATTCCTCAAGACTCTCTACGCTAGAAGGTCACACATAGGAAAAGTCCGTAAGTCCTACAGAAAATCAAGTGAAAGCTGAGCACAATGCAAAATGCATTTAGCTTAGGAAGGGAGAAAGTAGTAAAAGGACTTACTCAAAAACAAGGCAAATATATTTTTCCTGTGGTGATTGTTTCTGCTTGACTAATTTTAATACTAAAAACTATATATGTACTATATATGTGATTTCCAGTTGCAGTTTTTTTGGTTGTAGTTTTTTCTTATCTTGGTTAACTTCGCTTATTTCCTTTTTTCCTTAAAATGCCAATTAGTAAGGATCCATTTGATTATTCCTTCTTCTGAGTGGAGACATATACAAAAATGCAAACACAAAAACAGTAAACACAATTAAATCTCGTACCTCTATTTAAAGAAGAGACAACAACATGTTTCTTTTTTCGTCTTCAATGTACGATAACTAATAACGCTACGTAAAAAGCCAAAGTGAGGAAGCCAAAAACTAACGGCTATTCTATAATTATGTTGGTGAGATATATTTCAAATGCGTCTACTAAAACACAGAACATCGATTGATTGATTTCCAGCGTCATTGATAGATGGGAAAAAGAAGAGGCTGCTGGAACTATATAATCACGTCGTGAGTGTGGTATTTTGTATGTGTGCGGACGGACCTTACACAGCACAGCGAAAATACACTCTTTCAGACTCACACGCACAGAGCTTCTTCCCTCACTCTATATACTCCTACTAATTTTTTCTCTGACAGAACAAATTTATTTCTCTCGCCTTTCACATAAACTCGGATAGTTAATTATGAGCACGTAAAACAGTTTTGTTTTTGACAATTTACTATTGTATTGGAATAATGATAGTTAATCAATGTAATAGCTAATATCATCATACCAGGATGATCACACCTAGAGCAAAACGATTGTCTCGCTATAATTGCATGAATTTTTTTCCCCTTCTTCTCAATAACTAAAATATCCTTCACCAGTACACACATTCACTCACTTGTTCCTTCATTCATTTTTTTTCTTTGGGATGAGCGTAGTTAGCATCTTCACACTGACGCATTATTACATTTTTATACTAAAATGCAAATATCAAGATGGACAAGAATACAAAAATATGAATTTTAACCATTTACAATAACAACCATTATATGATGACTCTTTCTTTGTATGTTGCACTCTTCTAAATGGTATTATTTTTCAATGTGGTTTTTTTTATTGTGATGAATGAATACTAGAACTAAAATATATTCTTCTCATCTTCCTCATCATGTTTGTTAATTATTAAAGGGGAACAGCACTTTTATTACCTTCTTAATGTAGAACTTCGTAGGCTATTTTTACTGTTGTTGTTTCTTCTTTCTCTGACTGATCTGATTACTTTTTTGCATTTTCGCTAAACTACGTTAGTCTATTTATTATTATTATTTATTATTTTAGGTATTCTTACTTCTTAATGATGATGATGATCTTTACTAGAGAAGAATTAAAATTAATGGTAAATACCCGTCCCGTGTATATATAGCGTATTGTGTGTTAGTACAAATTTTTTTACAGGATCTCATCATCACTCACTCGCCATACAGAAACTATGTGTTATGTTATGTATGTATGGCTGTGTGCGAGTGTGTGTGGTTGGTCTATATTAAAAAATCTGTGTACTCTTTGTGAGAAAAAAGTAAGCCCACTGCTATAATAGTAGTAACTGGTAATATTAATAATATGGCAAAAATATCGTTCTAAATGCATGCAAGAGAAGAGAGATGTAGTTTTTAGAGTGATATAGCATGATGTCGTGTCGTTCCTTTGCGTAGGCACATATTTTTATATGTTAGCTATATATTGATATGAACAATACTTGAGATGGGAATGCACATATACCTTATTAAAAGATTCTACGAAGTGCAGAGAACTAAATCGTGCAATGGTAAATGCATGCGTACCTATTTGATGATGATAGTGACGATGGTATTCATTTATTTTCCCCTTTACTTCGAGCATTCACTCCTTGCAGTGGAGACTTGAGCTTTTTACGTAAGGAAACACACAATTTTAGGCAAGGCAGAAGATGGGGCAGCTCAAATAGCTTTTTTATAGGCATAAAATTTTTGGTCGGTCGGTCGGTACACTTTTTATGAAAGTACTACTGAAAGAATACTGTACGTATTCGTGAGCCACGAAGAAATGTATGGTTAAACATGAAGACAAAATCGGACTTGGCATGCATTAAAAGCACTTCTACGTGTTTCCCTTACTGCTATGGCTGTTCATAGGTACCTCCCGATATTATGCTCGCCTACAACGCAACGAGAAGTTGCTTTCAGAGTTTGAATGTTCCTGCTGCTGTGTGTTCACCAAGTTTTCAAAAGTTGGATAGGATTGTGTATGTAGAATGAGTAGAAGGAAGACGATGCGATGACGGAATGTATCTGTACGTGTGCTATAGTATAATTCGACTTGAACTCTGTGAAACTCCTTTTTTTACACGGAGGTGTGTATGTTTCAGCACGTTTATCCCAGAGTTTTAGATAGAGCTACAGTGGTGGTGGTTTCTCTCTCTCTGGTGGTGGTGGAGGTGGTGGTGGTGTGGTAAGCCTTTGAAAAAAAGTCTGCTTTGTTTTCGCTGCTACACATTATAACACGGCATACTACGCAGCCTTTGTTAAAACACTGGGCGAAGAATACAGGATTACTGCCAGGATTGAAGAGGATAAAAAAAATTCGTATGAACTTCACTCCTGCATAGTGATGTCAGCAGCATTGTAAATGACTAGTCAGCGAAGTTGAGATTTGATTTAGAAGAGGTGAGCATACAGGCGAAATTCCGGTCTGAACACCGCGGATTATGACAGTTTCATCGCTAGAGCATTATTTTTTGCAAGTTGTTACTATATCTGCATAAAATCACTTGAGTCGAAATTAAAAGCAAATAAAGAGGGATTCTAGCACAAGGATGGATCGTTAAAATGAGTAATGAAATGGGCTATCAACGAGACAGAGAGAGTACCTACTTTAATTTATAGTTTATCACATTGCCCCGGTACGACGAGATTTTTTTTCTTAATCAATGGTGTGCATGAAAATGTAATTTTTAGCAGTTTCACATCACCCCCGATTAAGTTTTATCGTAACCGCTGCTCTTACTTTAGTGTAGAAGATTCACGAAAAGTAGTATCCATGTAGCAAGTAATATAGCAGTATAAAAAGTATCATTCCTTCCAACCTTCCAAATGAAGGCTATGCTATTACGTGTTACCGAGCTATAAGATTTTCACTACATAGGCAGTTTCTTTCTGAGGCAAGATTTGTGAGTGAGCCACCCAGAGGTTGACAACTGGTCTTGGTATTAATGCAGTCGGTATGCTTTGGCTCCATNCCAAGTGAAGGCTATGCTATTACGTGTTACCGAGCTATAAGATTTTCACTACATAGGCAGTTTCTTTCTGAGGCAAGATTTGTGAGTGAGCCACCCAGAGGTTGACAACTAGTCTTGGTATTAATGCAGTCTGTATGCTTTGGCTCCATCTACCGGGTTGCATTCAGTAAAATCGCCCTTAAAAAATTGTTTCATTTTAAAATAAAGATTTTTGCAATGTAGTTAACTTACTTCAAATCAAGTAAAGACTATAATAGGCCAACTTGCCAGAGGAGTTGCAGTTAGAATTTGAATTAACTCATATCTGTAATTTTTGCAGTACATACATATATCCACTTATCCAGGCAGTCAAATGTCTGAATCTCTTGCTCATTATCACGCTCCCACACCTGCACCTCGTATTCTCCTTCAAATTTCCCCATTCAGCTCCATCCTTACCTTTGACCTCGAGTTGTGTGATCCCGATCCCAGCATTTCCGCTATTGGTGCGAAGATGCTGACCATCTCTGGGTTTTAGAGTATACTCCTTTCTTCAACTCGCTTCTAGTAGGACCAGCCAGGAGTATTGCATTGGTATTATCATGCACGCGTTTTACACCAGTGTCGCTCGGTACCGCAACTACAACTCGCTTCTGTGTGATTCCTACAGTAAGCAGTGCCGATATAACACTGTAGGAATTACCAATTCATTTAAAAGGATATTCCATTTCCAACCAACTGGATTTGGATCTAGCTCAAACTCAGGAGTATTGAAATGCAACTCTTTATTATATTCCTTATGTACTGCCTCGCAAAGTAGTAAAAAGGCAAAGGAGAAAAAGGGATAAGGGATGATTTTGTTGCATGCCATGTCTCTCTGTTTGTGTGTGCATGTCATGGCGTGCCATGCCTGTCTGCTTTGCTCTTGCTGCCATTTATGCAGGCTTTGATCAACCATCCTCATCAATATCATGATGAAGAACCAGATAGAAACTAGAGAGCTCTCTTCTCTTCATCATCCAAATTAAACGAAGATTAACCTCGGCACGAGAAGTATGAGCAAAAATCTGCAGAGAAAAAATGTTAGCTTTTGTGCCTCTAGAAAATATAATATTTCACAAAAGAGAAATGCCAATCGTCATTGTCAGGCCGTGAGCAAACTGCTTCCTCCTTCTTGCTGCCACTTTCCAAGCCGCAGCTTTTCAAGAGACACTGTTCTAATCTCCACAGTCTCATCTCAATGCTAAGTGATTTAAAAATATTTATAAAGCCAGTGTCGACTTACAATTTTCACTGTTAGTTAGCGTAGTTAACTAACTGTGAATAAGATTCTTTTTTTTAGGAAAAGAGGGTGTTAAAAATTTGAGTTAAGATATGTATCACAACTTCACAGTAATGAGACAAAACAAATAAGCCAACGACGGCTGAATAAAGGGGAAGCAACAGCAATGCACCTCGCTCATTTTTCTAGTAGGCACAGCCTAACTTTTAGTGCACATATGAGAGCAAATAAAGTTTTTATGAGGCCTCTTTCAACACATCTCCCTTTTTCACTTCCATCCAAAAAAGAATAAAAATAAAAATTCCAGGAAGTTTGTGTCGGTCAAATCCTCAAATGCGAACAATGGGCAAGTCGCTTTCCACAAACGGTAAGAGTAGCAATGCGGGAGTGAGGAGGAGAAAAGGGGCTTTTTAGTTTGCCTATCTATAATGATGCACTTGAGAACCCTTCTAAATGTGCGTACATCGTCAAACCATGAGTCGAAGGCTTTAACAAAAGCTGGTTTTTCCTATTTGTCATCCCACAGCAGAATCAGGATGCCTCGCATGCCTAATGTAGTAGGCGAGATTACTTCGGTACTCAGAAATTATTCTTAAATGCGCCCTGAAAATAAAACCCTTGCTAATCCGAATAGAGGTCTGGTATGTGTGCGTGCCCTTTCTAGGTAAAGTGGTGAATAAAAACTGAACGCATTTTGGATAGAATTACGTACAAATGCACCGCTGTAAATGTAATGGAATGAAAGAATGAAAGCCTTGAAATTGGGATTGAGATTGGGAGTGATTGCGAATGCATGCAAGATGGCTAAAGAGCTATGAATTGCACCCTTGCTTGCTCAATTTATTCTTCTGTAAAGAATAGGGCTCTAAATTCTTCCAGGAAGGAGAAAAGAATTAAGCTAATGATTTGATGTGTACGTCAGAGGAAGTACCATAAATTCTACTGCTTCTCAACAAGCTCGTCTAGCTGAAACAAAAAATAGTGATAAAATGAACTAGAAACATGAGCTAATTCATAAATTTTGATAGTTTACAATCAGTAAACGATACACACAAAAAATTTATAGGGAAGGTAAACACAGCTATCGACCTAGTTAGCAAGTTTCTTGCAGGCATAATCCCATTTCAGCATCATTATCATGTCGTGCCTCTAATTACTTTTGATCCCGAAAAGCGATAAGAGTTACCAACTTTTAAAAATTATGAATTAGGATCAATGAATAGATACGATCAGTTTCGGTAAAAATCTTCGCTGCTTTTTGAAAACTTTTTAGCAGACACTTCAGCAAAAAAACATTGTTGCTGCATAATATTGTATTCTCACCCATTTTAATTAATCCGTCTGTGTACCCCTACGCTTACAATCAAATGTGTTCTGTGCCTTTTTAAAATGCTAATTTTTCGTGGCACACAGAAAAATATAAGTGGTCCTCTTTAATAGAACATGCCCCATGAACTTAGACCATCAAATTTTTTTAAGCCGACTCGACCTGCTGAACAAAGCAACTTGAGCTTCACTGCTCTGGGCACGGCTCAAACCTCAGGTTTTTATTACGGGAAATGCGTAAAAATGCATTGTGTACGTATATACAATCCCCTCAGTACATTTTAAATTTCCATTAACATAATAATGCTGCGCATCCATATTCAAGCCATTCAACGACAGCACTATACGCTCAGAACATTAGTAAAGCATTTACAATCTACAATGCTCACGAATTTTGAGGAGTAGTAAAATAAATGCTAGCACTGCAATACATACAGTTGCCTGTACCGCCATTGTCGAAAACACAACGCAACTAACAATTCTTTTCATTGATGTTTTACTTCTATTTTTAAATATAAAAACTCGCCTGACACCGCTGACAGCGGAACACAACCAAAATGAGCAACGGGAGGGGACTCCTTCTGAAAGGCTAATATTGTTGTCAAGAAGAAACCTGCATAATCATGTTTTTTTACTTCTTCGCAACAATGCATAAACAGCGAGAATGTAATACGGTGCAGGTGACCTCCAAAATCATCTATGATAAAGAAAATGCCATTGTCAAATTTGTCTGTGCATAATGCAACAATGCATTTTCAGAAAGCGCAGGTCTGAAAAGGTCAACAGTGCAAAACGTTTATGTTAATGATTTGCCTGGTTTTCATTGTTTGTGCGTAGCTGCGCTCCAGTGGCTCCAGGTGAAGTTAAATAGTAGCTAATTTTAGTTGCATTTCGATTTGATACAACTTGACAGCGAGTAAATAAGAATCTAATGTAAATTGACTAACAAAAATGTTTCTGGTGAATTGGTGATGGCTTCTGGTTTTCTCCTAGCTACAAGAAAAATTGCTGTATGCGGTTAGTAATAAGTCTACACAGGGATACCCATATAAAACTTGAAGATCACTTTTGGATGATCTTGGTTTCTGCATGACTACCCATTGAATATGTAATCTATTTTCTGTTGCAACGGGTGTGGTGTAATTAACTGGCATAATTTTTTTGCGTACACTTGTACATGTTTGACATGTAATTGAGTATATACTCTTTTCTAGTTTTTTTTGGTAAGTAAGTAATTTTAAGAAATGGATGAAATCCTTTTAATTAGGACAACAGAAACTTATTTCCCTATTTAAAATGGCATATATATGCAATTATCAGTTCTGCATAAAGTTTTGGCATGGGTAAGTGAGAACCGCTTGTTAGCTTTTCATTTAACATGAAACCTAATTTAAAGTGTGATCACGACCGTAAAACGACGACCGTCATGTCATCTTTGAATTTATACAATCTTCGGTCTCCCTTCGTAGTGTCCTTTTTATGCAGCTTTGAGTAGACTCAAAACATACAAAAAGTTTTGTCAATGGTGATTTACCATTTTAATATAATTTTATTCTGTCTGGCTATGTTAGTCAAGCTAGTTGCTGGTGCAAATAAAACTTGACGAGATTTTCTCTTGAAAATGATAAAAAATTGACTTGTCGAGATTGGAGATGTAGCGCAAAGGAAAAAAAGTATCATTGCATTGCAAGTTGAGCAAGAGCGACTCTCTACCAATTCTTCCTGAATCCTTGCACGCAGTCGAAATAAAGAAAAAGGCAC
>JAHZND010001344.1:0-12134 GCA_027744115.1 Acrocyrtus sp. NNG-2020
GACCCTCCTCTGCATCGTAAACTCAATGGTTTCAATGATTTACGTAGTTTTTTTATTTTTACCCGTTTTCCCCAAAAACCCGCTAGAATTTGCATTGGTTAAATACAGTAAAAACCCGGGCTTTTTTAAAAAACCCTGAACTACCTATTTAACCCATAAACATCTCTGGTTTTATATGTTGCGGTCATCGGTCTGCAGTGTACATCTGCTTTTTTACCAGTCATATAGTAGGTTAGGTGCAGGTCGAGTGGGGACTGACCAAAAATCAAAAAGCTCGAAGGAGTGCTGCTAATTTGTGTCAGACGAACGCAAGAATATTTACAGTTTGCATTATTCATCACTCGTATACGCACTCTCTACGAAAATTTTCATTCAGTGTGCCAGACTCATCATTAGATCACATCAGGAGATACATGACAGGAACATTAGCCTTCGCGGTTCTGTTAGAATTATTGGATGCGTAGCGTTTTGCGAAAGGTTTATCCTCAATCCTCGTCGTAATAAACAAAGCGAGCTGCACAAAGTAAAAACAAATAATAAAGACATTTGCATACGTATTTCGTCAAATGGACACGCATTTTAATTAGCGCTCGGCGATAACTCTGTGAGATCATAATCACTTGAAGAAATGGACTCTTGCTTTTAGCCCGCTCACTTTGTCTTGATTTTCGCCCACTGGTTGCGAAAAAACTTTTTAAGGTGTGTAATCTTTTTAATGTATGATTTATTCCGACTCACTAAACTAGCCTGCGTGTACAGAGAGTACATACTAGGTACACTGTAGGGTATCCCCATCGGAATATTTAAATTTTAATTGATGAGGCCAAGTAAATGACAGGTATCAGCAAGGCTCAAAGAGCTTTAACTTAGCATCGTTAAAAAAATATATCTCGTCGTAAGACAAAGAAGTAGGATGCGTGTGTTGCCGATAAGGTGATGCAACGCAGAGATTCGATGGTGATAATGACTTGATGGAGGGTGAATTTGGGACGGAACCCAGACTAACAAGTTGACGCCGTGTGCATCTGAACTTTAAGGGCAGAGGTTAATGAGAGTGATGAAAAGTTTTTAGTTGGCGCACTCGCGCACTCTTGTTCACACTTGAGCCCACAAAAATAAATTTTCTCTCGATTAGAACATCTCATCCTCAATTTCGTTTTGGTGTTAGTTTTTTGATTAAATGTCAGCAGAGATTGGACACAAAACATGCAAAAATTAATAACATAATTATATATACGGAAGTTGTAGCTAAAACCGCTGTAAATTTTTTTGTATCTACAAAAATTATTTTTTTTGTTGAAAAAGTCACCATTTTCTACGTGCACACCTCACCTCCAGTTATAAAGATTAGTTTTAGCTTTTGTATTGAAATTTTCGAAATAGAACGTTTGAAATAGAAAGTGGCGAGCGAAATGTGCGCATCGCACGCAAAACTGGCAACTTCCCACTCACCCATGCACCATTACATTTACGCTCAATATATTATGATAATGATTAAACTTTTTCCTTAGAAAATAATGCGCCGTAAGTTTCTCGACACGTACATAAGCACTTAATCCATGAATGCTTTAGTGCTACCTCTCTCTCGAATAGTCTCGAGCCTTTGATAGCTTACCAAATAAAAAAATCTCATTAATTTTTTTTTGAAACAATAACCAATACATGCATAAAAACAAGCCGCAAGTCAAAACACATTTTTGCAGTAAATGCATTTTTCAGCTTATCTCATCTCACGTACTGCTCTGTGAGGACTTACTGACTTAGTTATTCAACTGAAAGTAATGCAACTTGCGGTTTTCATGATGACATGTACCATCGGCCCCAAAAAAAATCAGGATATGTTGCAGTTTTCGGGTGCCACTGACAAGATATCGCTAATTGCATGATCAGAAGGACAATTTGCAATTCTACGGTTGCGTTTTTTTGCAGAGGGAGGAATCCACAAATATATATATAAATCATTTTTAGCAGTTGTACCTCAAACAGTTGAACGTTTCAGAGAACAGAATGGTTTTTGCAGAATAATTCCTTGTATATAGGAAATCTTTGCTAATTCTTGTTAAGTAAATTTTAATAGGTGATAATATGTTATAATTATAAAATAATTTTACTTATGTTTTCCTACTAATTTTTTTCCAGAGTCTCACCAAGGAGGAGGACTCGATGCCAAATTCAATGAAGCAAAGAAGCCAGTAAGTAACAAGTGCCATAAAACATTTTTAAGTGTCTTTTTATTTCGCTTGACAAAATAGATTTATACATACGGAAATAAACATGCAATTACGCAAATTATCTATAGGCGAGTCAACAAAATGGTGGCAAAAGGATGCCATGGGGTCCTCTCAGTTTCCTCTTCAAGTCAAGAAATGCACTTGACGACTCAGTTGTTGAAGTAAGTTCTTTTCTTCTCTTGCGACTAATCGATTTGATGCATTGTATTTTAATTTGCTTTGTGAATTCTACTATGAAAATGACTTTATATTAAGCAACAGCACCTGCCTTTTAAAATAAGAAATTATATTTTTGTCGTAAAAAGGACAAGGTTCCTTATCATATAAGTTATTTAAGAGGGATGGATAGTCTCATCAAAAAAAATAATTCTCATTAGTGTACAACCTCCCTACCCGCGTTTGTTACGTTATAAGTACCTACGCCATAATACCTCCTGCAGTTATCTTGCCCAAATTCCGAATCATTGTCATCTCATCACGAGAATCACTAACTAAAAAAAGCTGTGCAACATGTGTTCCTTTTGACAAGCATTAAACTTGCTATACCTCCTGCAGTTATCTTGCCCAAATTCCGAATCATTGTCATCTCATCACGAGAATCACTAACTAAAAAAAGCTGTGCAACATGTGTTCCTTTTGACAAGCATTAAATATTAAACTTGCTTGTCCTTTGTCTTTTATATATTTTCAGCTGCACACACTCACTGCAAAGTTCCAACGTATAGGTTCACCTTCCACTGCAAGATTCCTTCAATTATTCTTCCTTTTGGCAGCGTGATTATCATGCGTAGCGCAAGTATGCAGGAATCGCAAGTGTACAAACTATAAAATCATCTAAAAAGATCTAATTTTCGCTGAAATAAGTATTAATAGAAGAATAAATAATGTTCATACATTCCTCAGCCGTTTCTCTAGGTATATATCTAACAAGAAAGATAAATATTATATGCCAAGAGAATTGCTGGTCTGGGAGAGAGGTCCCTTTCTCAAATGTTTATTTAAATGAATGAAGTGCCAGAAGGTCAACAAAAAAATGTTCAACCCGCTTCACTCTCTTTCTAAGCTGAGACGGCTGTAACGTAGTGGCTATAAAAATTTACATTAATTGAATTAACCTGAAGCAATTTAGGAGTAGGAAATATTTACGACATCATAGCAATCGGTAAAATGTATGAAAGCCATGTACGGGATAATATTTTTGTTGAGCCTACTAGTAAAAATGAAAAACATCCATAATGTGAAGAATGCGCTTAAGCACTTAAAGCATTTTAACAATAAAATGCACTAATACCTATTTGCTTTTGTGAGTTACAATCACCGTATCAGTTTCATTCACTAAAAATTTTGTTTACTATACTGCAAACGCGAAGTTCGTTTTCGTGTACATTCCTCCACTGAAGAAAATTTCGTATGCGCTTTTCCTACCAGACCAGACCACATTTGCACCTAATTCCTCCCTTCATTTCAGTTTCAACGTGTTTATTTAAATTATTACGGCTACACCTGTACACCCATAATAAAGTGGTGTAGTGACTGACTGAATTTTAGGTAGCTGTAAAAAGGCTCCCAGAGAGTCTCGCAACCCATAAAATACCTCAGACAAAAGATGTTCTGCACTTTCAGGAGTAGACCTTAAGTATGTCGACATAAAGCATCCATTATATTTTACAGTCAAGTCGGTTGCTCTATGTAACCGCTACAGCTACTTACAACCTGACAAAACGACTCTGTTGCACTGAGGAGATTAGTTTTTGAAAAAAAAATGTTGAGATGAAGAAGGGTGAAGTGAAATGTGAAATGGGCAAGTAAGTCAAAAAAAAAGATGAACTTGGCATCTTCCTAGTCAAGTTACATATAGTCGCTCTCATCATCACTATGATCTATAACCTGGTCAAAAGAATGGAATGTAAATTGAGTAGGGATACTCTGATATGATATGAGTGATTAAGTGTCCATGCAGTCGGTCACTAAGAAAGGCGTAAATGCATTTAAATGGTATGCTTAATGTATATTCTATTAAGGAACTGAAATGTGTGTGGTTTGGCCGAGGAACACATTCCACTGCAAAGTGGTATAGCTTATGCTTTCGGTGCTCGTACTAATTCCTAAGATATAGCAGTGACCATCTCTTTAAAAATAACATACGATCATGTTTGGACTTAAAAACATTTCAGAAGAAGCGATATTTTTATGGGATGCTATTTCCACAATTACTATATTAGTAAAAATGAACGTAGGTAGTAGTAGTTGTATGAATTTATGGGAAGGAATTTCAATTATGAATTTTTCCTTTTAAATATATATTTTTCTCACCACCTCACTGGAATTCAAAATGAATCAGAAAAGGAATGTACAGCAGCGAGTAATTACGCTCTCATACTAATTTGTCAAATGTGTTTGGATTTTTAGGAGCCACAAAAGTACAATGTCGCCCTGAAAGGCCACGATTTTACAGGACTTGGGTTCAACATCTGTGGCAACATGAGAGATGGAATATTTGTGAAGGACATTATGCAACGAGGTCCAGCAGCCGAGTCCCAGCAAATTCTTCCAGGTACGTTTGAAAGCCGAGCCACAGAACTAGAACCTGTTACACGTTTTGCGCAGCAACGCTCTCAAATGACATAAACTATACTACGCATAACACGTCACCGTTATCGCCGACGATGGCACTGCAGCTAAAAAAATGTCAAACACCACCACCACCACCTATTTGGATTTGAATTTATATGCTGTAGAAGTAATTGGAATAAAGCCGCTTAACAAAGGAGCTCTTTTTATGTGTGATGCAAGAAGGGGCAGTTTTAGATTTTGTAAATAAGAAGGACACACCCAAGCTAAAGTAAGCATTCATTCTATGCTCAGCCCTATTATTATGGTCAATCTTGAGATATCTCACGACTAAAAATTTATTCTTGGAATAATAATATTAAGTATTAGATTCAATAAATAGCGAAAGGTCTCCGATTTGTCATAATTGCTATAAAATTGTAGGCTCAAAGAAAAAAAAAGATTCTAAAAGGTTTTTTTTGTGATTGATTTTCCTCGCTTTTAGTATATTAGATATTGGCCGACTTGCCACAAAAGTTTACGTTTGATTTTTATCTCCTCTTTTTAGTCGAGACAGCAGAATATGTATTGGTGCTACCTAAAGAAGGCTTGTTTGATCCTTATCTATTCCCATTGGAAGTTTGTAGAAGATTGATAAGAGAGCGGATGATGATGCGATGCCGATGTATTTTATATTTAAAAAAAATGTAGCTGGTGAACGTTTTAAAGCATCCTGGTATTTTTTTTATATTGCAGGTGATCAAATCACCGGAATGACTGTCTCATTCAAGCAGATGGTTTTGGAAGATGCAATAACTCTTTTGTCATATGCGTCTCCTTATGAGGTGACTCTTGAAATGCTAAGACTGCCGGAAAAGTCATTGCCTCACAAAGGGATATTCGTGTCAAGTCCAACTCATCCATCAACAGCCTCCTCTGGTCAAACCAGCACTCTTGAAAGGGTGTGTCACCCATTCTTCAAAAGTCAATCAATCGACGACTTACGAAAGGTATGTGATAAACATAAAATTAAGTTTGAAAGTGATGCACTTTTCATCCTCCTTTGGGCTACCCACAACAATACATTTTACTAGATGCTACTAAAAAGCTAACGCTAAACTATTAACAAAATAAGCGTATTTACAGCTCGCACGTGTCCCTCCCTAGCCAATGGAAATTGAAACTTGTAAAAAAACGAGCTTCGCACTCATTTCTTCCGAGTTTCAAGTTACGCCGTATCAGATTTCAAATCTTTTGGCTAAATCTGATTCACTTTTTTTCTCTTGTACGCTTAGTTTGCTTTCTGAATGTACAGGGTTGAAATATTTTTACAATTAGTAAACAGTAGACGCATGCGGGCTGTTTTTATTGCAGATCGTTTGTAATTAGTTGGTAAAAAAATATGTTTGTGCTTGTTTGGAGAAAAATATGCTATGGCTATATGTAGCTGAGTACATACTCGGGAAGAACGCGTAAAAATGAATGACTCTACATTTTAATTGATTTTTCAGCGTATGCGAAAGTTGAAAGGACTGGGAACAAATATGCATGTGTGCGTACAAATTGTGAATGTAATCTTCTTTGTCAATTAACCGCAGGTGGGCAAAGAGCACTTGGACTTGCAAGTGGATAGGAAAAAGAAGCAGGCAAATGGGATTCAGGCATCAAAAGGATCAGACACATCCACAGCAGTATCAGCCGGAACAATGGAGATTCCAACCGTGGTCGTCGTAGGAAATAATGAGAATCGATCATCGTCATCTCCGTCAAAAAGCACGTCTTCTGCTGTCAAACTGCCAAAGTTGCCAAAGATGAGCTTTGGCTTTGGCTCATCATCTTCACCAAAGTCAGCTAAAGCCCCGGAGGCTCATCAAAAATCCCCTTCGTCATCAACTTCAGCAGAAATAAAAATTCCAATGCCTGATGAAGTGGATAGGCCAATTGTTTCAGTAACAAAGCCCGAAATAGTACCTCGGACAAAGACAAAAGTAGCTCATGTACAGAAATCTGCGGACGACATGGAGCTCGTCGAAGCCATTTCACCAGCTATAGACAAAATGACTGCAGAGTTTGAGAAGAGCAAGAAGGAAGTGGAGATGACAGTCCAAAAGAAAATGGAAATGCCGTCATCAAGCAGCACCACAGCTGTTTTGGATGTCCAACCGGTTGAAATCGATATGAAAGGTCAGCCGAGCGTGAAAGTCGAAAATAGTGGAATTGACACCTCTGTCGATGCGGATCTTCGTGCTCCGTCAATGCAGTTGGTGATGCCTACTTTTGGAAAAGGCAAGCAAAAGGAAGAGAAGGAGAAGAAAAAGAAGGAAGATAAAAAATCAAGTAAACAGAAATCCTCCTCCGTAGATATTGACCTAACTCCACCGAGTGTCTCCCTCAAAGCTGGTGTGGACATGGGTGATGGTGAAAGCAAAGAGCAGCAGGACGTTAAAAAGCCGCAGCGTGGCCACAAGTCTAAAGATAAAGCTGATAAATCGAAGGAAAAGGAAGGCAAGTCTAAGTCTGAGCAAGAGCCTAAGGAAAAAGACAATGTCAAAGAGCCCGAGCAGCCAGGTGAAAGCAAAGCAGGAGCATCCGGGGAAAAGTCTAAAAAGTTTAAATTCGGCATACCTGTGCTACCCGATATTGGCTTGAATTTTGGTTTTGGTGGAGGTAAATCTGGCGAAGATAAGGAAAAGGAGGGCAAAGATAAGGACAAAGTGGGCAAGGAAGTTGATCAGGAACATAATCGGAGCAGCAGGCTACCGTTGAAGGCGAGGAGAAACAGCAATCCGGGGAAACTCCATCACAAAAAGAAAAATCCGGGTCGTCATTCAGCTTCAATATAAAACTGCCCACCTTTGACAAACCATTGCTGAAGCGGAAAGACAGTTCTAGTAGTGCTTCTGGGGAAGCTGGAGAAAATAAGGCGGTTGATGCCAGTCCCAATGCCTCTGGTGTCAATACAAGCAACGACTCTGGAGAAGGAAAATCACCAAAAGAGGGCAAACCTAATTCAGATTCCTCTCCTTCGAAATCAAAGAAGAAGGAAAAGAAGGAAAAGAAAAGCAGTCGGCCAACCTCTCCCGAAATATCAGATGGCCACAGAACCACAGACGACGAGGGAGAAAAGTCTATGGATGTTGTTGATTCCATACCTGGAGAAAAATCATCAAAGAAAGGAAGTGGTTTTCATATGCCCCACATTGGGATAAAATTGCCAAAGTTTGGTCACAGCAAGCAAACATACTCGTTTGAGAATGCTGGTGAGAACAAGCATGGTCCCACAGCGGAGTCTCTGTTGGAGGCAAGTCCCTCTGCGAAAATGGAGGTTTCCGCGAACACCCCCGAGTTCAAGAAAATGACTCCAACAATGGATGAAATTGTGCCAGAAGTTTCTGTTAAAATTGAGCAGTCTGCATCTGCTGTTGTGGAGGCAGCACCTGCAGTTTCAGTGAAGAAAGCAAAGGATCAAGTAGACTCCAGTGAAGTAAAAATTGAAATGGATTCTCCGCAGGTGGTTATGGCGGCTGCTCCTGTTGTAGCCGTGGAGGTTCCAACGGTTTCTTTGAAAATGGAAAAGGCTCAAATGGAGAGCAGCTCAGCTCCTACTGAATCGGAAGAAAAGGTAGATGCGGGGAAAGCTGGTGAGAACGATGCCAGTAAAAAAGAGCAGGATGGAAAAGAGAAAGATTTGAAAGACAAGGAATCAAAGCCCAGTCTTGTATCAAAGGGACTGAAAGGGTTGAGGGACTTTAAAGAGAAAGTGGCCCATCGTCTGTCGCATGACCATCATCAGGCTTTTGGGTCCAGCAGTGAGGACGAGGGAGAGCCCGGTGTTGATGAAAATAAAATGGTGAAGGAGAAAGTAAAGAAGGAAAAGAAGGTAAAAGAGTCACAAGAAAAAAGTAAAGAAGAGAAACAGCGTGAAAAAGAGGAAAAATTGAAGGAAAAGGAAGAAAAATTAAAAGAAAAGGAGGAGGAAAAACTGAAGGAGAAGGAGGAGAAGCAGAAGGAGAAGGAAGAGAAGCAAAAGGAGAAAGAAAGGCTCAAGGCAGAGAAGAAGCTGAAGAAGGCAGAGCTTAATAAAAAGAAATCCTCTACTGGAGCTCAATCTTCCAGTTCATCATCCTCCTCATCATCAGATGAGAGTGATGCGGAGGACGGAGCAGGACCCAAGACGGAAAAGAAGGAGAAGAAAAAGTCCAAGAAGAAGGAGTCCAAGTCGGCTAAGGAAAAGAAGAGTGGAAAGAAGGATAAAAAGGGAGAGAAAGGGGATGAGAAGACAACTGCAATCGAAGTGAAAGGGGCGATGCCTGGAATTGAAGTGCAAATGCCAGAGCTAACAACGGCATCCTCTGCCATTGAGCAGAAGCAGCTCGCTGGACATGAAGCAAAGTTGATACCCGTAAAGCCGCCAGTTGTTCCCCGGAAGTCTAAAGACACCATGAAGGATAATGATGCAGATGCTGGAATCGAGGAATCTTCGGAGCCAGCTATTGCTGCAAAAATGAAGCTGAAGAAAACAAAATCCAAAGGTGGTTCTTCATCTTCTTGCTGTAGCTCCAGCTCTGAGAGTGACGGGGAAGGAAAGAAAGAGGGAAAGCCAAAAAAGCCCAAAAGGAGTCAAAAGCGGAAAGCTCCAGAGGTACCGCAGTCCCTTGTCGTTGATGTTCCCGATGTAGTAAAAATTACAACAAATGTGGAAGTGATTAGTCCCCCAAGGGAGGATGCCAGTAAGAATGGCGACAGTGAAATGAGGGAGTCTACTCCACCCTCCAAAACGCCAGAAAGTGGAAGACGATCTGCTTCATTTGGAGATCTAAGTTCTTTACAACAGCCAAAGTCTAAGGGAGATGGGCCACTTGAAAGGGCAATGTCTATGGATATGGCCGGAGATCAAGAAAATTCCACTGAGCAAGGAACAATGCCGGTTGGCTCCTCTATGGAAGATTTAAGCGCTGTCCCAGACTCAAAGACAATCACCCATTTGACAAGGGAGCAGCATCATCTTCAAGGACTGCGCGACAGCATTGCCTCAAAGTCATCTACTTCCAGCAATGAAACGTTGAAGGCTTCCGCCACTTCCGTTGTACAAGTTCACCCGAAGGAGATTCAGTCCTCCCCCGTTGAGATTATCCAAATGTCTCAAGCAAACACGTCTCAAGCCGCCCCATCGGCAACAAAAGTTACTGTCACAACAACAACAACAACAACGACTAATAATGTACAGGATGATCAAGACCCCCAGTCATCCACAATTCAAAAGATGATGAATGAAACTTTATCTGTGATGAATAACATTGTTCATGAAATGGACAGTCCATCTCTTGTCAAGTCCGCCATGAGTAGAGCAGCGACTGCGAGCCCTAACGCTAAGGATGCTGACCACGCCCAAGTTACAATTTCAACAAGTGCCTCCGTCCATACAGATAAATCTGAAGCTGAAAAGGTTGCACAAGAAACAGTGGACGCAATCATGGAGAAAGCAAGTCAATCCTTGAATTCTGAAGATGTCCGTTAGCATCAGTGAGCGGGAGAAAAAGATGGAAGAGCCAAAGGTCAGTGTTACGACTGGAGACATTATGGACACTATGGACAATCCCAGATCGTTGGATGCCGCTATGGAAGCTGGAGCTGATTCTTTTTCAATTGCATCCGTGAAAATTCAAGGAATGGATGCAGATAGTGAGGAACCCGTTTCAGTTCGGAATATTACAGTGACCAACATTAAAAGCGAGCCAACACCAGCAGCCGAGGAAGGTGACAAAGTTACTGACGACCCCGAAGATCCCAATAGCAGCGCAAACAAACTTTTGCGTGAAGACAGCAAGCAAAGACTTCTTCAGACCGTTGCGGACGCCAATAACATTAAAGTTGTCACGCCATTACGAAAGGACTCTTCATTGTCATCTTCCTCTTGCTCTGTGGACTCTTCCACTGACGTGAAGATGGACCTTCCATATGCCCTGAAGCCTAATTTCGCTGTTGAAACTGAACCAGCAACGTCTAGTGGTGCTACTGTACAAAATGGAAAGTCAAACGGTCAGACGATTGAAATCTCCAGTAAAGAACTAGACGGAATTATGATGTCCCACGCTGACTTTTTACAAAAGCAAGCACTGGCTGGTTCTGGCCCCTCAATTCAAGAAGACCTTCTTGGGTTAGATGAGCCCAGCAATGTAAATCAACAGCTTAAGGATACTTTTGATAGTTGGGTTTACGTAGAGCAAAAGAATGCCGCTCATGAGCACACTTGTCCGCACTCTCATTCCGACCCGGAGCCATCCACAGCTTCCAGCAATGATGATGACGATAGCCCCTACGGTAGGAATGGAGCTTTAAGCCCAACAACATACAGAATGGAAACGGAGTACAAGTTTGAGACATCTGAGATGCGAGTGACCAGCTCACCAATACCACCAGAAGACTCCAAGGTAAAGAGCCAGGCCACTGTGTACTCCACTACGATGACCCTACCACAGAAGACTGTCACCCAGATCACTCTCGGAGATCCCGTTGTGGATGCTGGAGGTAGAATAGTTTCAAAAATCACCCTTGACACCAGCTCACAAACCCCAGAAGACGCTAACAATAGCAATAAGACATCCAGTGGATCTGCAGAAGTTGATCTTGGGAAGCTCCCGAACCTAGAGTCTCTCAAATGAACCCATTTTATTTACAATGCAGAGATTACTTGAAGGTTTAAAATACAGTTTGGTGCCATGAACAAAAATGTACTTTCTACTCTAGGAAATTATTACGAAACTCATTACCGATTCATCCGTACTTCCATATACATTCCATAAATGTGATGAAATTGTACAGGAATAATTTTGTATTTTTTTGTTATTACTACTGCAGCTAGCAAAAGAAAACCCTGATAATGTGTAGTGAAGTTTTTGATTCTACTGTGTATGATTTATTAGCGTAGTAGTTACATATAAGAATGTATACGGAAATTCAGGATATTTTTTTCCATCCTGAGATCTACTGTCGCCTAAAGTTCTTGTGTGAAATCAGGGAAATTTAAATAACTGTTTGGAATAGTAGCAGCCACGTTGGAAGGATAAGCTATATACTGCGATGTGAAAAGTAACCGTTAGAAATCAATCCCACTTGCACTTTCCCACCGCACCGTCATCACGACGAAGAGAAAAAAATTATTTTTATTGGTAACTGTAGATGTGTAGTAGAACAGAACTATAAAAACTTTATGATACATAGCACGCTGGAAATCGAGAAATTGGTTCTCTTAAAAATTTTTGTTCTAGGTATGCTACTAATCAACCAATTGAATTCATGAATTTGCGGGAAATAATAAAAAAATGAGGCGGAAGCTATATTCATGGACGCTCA